>PVKS010053940.1:0-10235 GCA_004027875.1 Aplodontia rufa
AATAGTCAACATCTTTTTCTTGTTCCTGACCTTAGGGTGAAAGTACCGAGTCTTTCACCATTGAATATGATATCAGCTGTGGACATTTCCTAAATGATCTTTTTTTGTTGTTGCTGCTTTCAGAGACAGAGGGACAGTGAGGGAGAAAGAGAGAATCAATGAGAATCAATTTTATTTAGTTTTTCATGTGACTTTCATTGCTGTGACACTTTTTTGTGTATGTGGTGCTGAGGTTCAAATCCATGTTGCATGTGCCAGGCAAGTGCCATAACTGCCGAGCCATCACTCCAGCCCCCTAAATGACCTTTATAGGATTGTGGGAGTTCTTTTCCTAATTTGTTGAGTGTGTTGTTGTTCTTGTTGTTTTAAATCAAAAAAGGGTGTTGGATTTTGTCAAAAGTTTTTTCTTTATCACTTGAGATGATCGTGTACGGTTTCGTTTTACCTCATTCTATCAGTGTGGTATATTAAATTCATTTCCATATGGTAAACCATCCTTGCACTCCTGGGGTAAACCCTACATGGCCATCATGTATCATTTTAATGTGCTGCTGCATTTGTTTTGCTGTCACTTTGTTGAGGGTTAATGTATCTATATTCATGATGGAAAGAAAAAAGCTAGACTTGCTGACTACGGTGGCACATGCCTATAACCCCTTTGGCTCAGGAGGCCGAAGCAGGAGGATCCCAAGTTCAAAGCCAGCCTTAGCAACTTAGCAAAATGCTGTCTCAAAAAAAATTTTTTTTTTTAAATCTTAAATATTTTTAAAAAGTTTTAAAAGGGGCTGGGAATGTGGCTCTGTAGTTAAGCACCTCTGTGCCTCCCGGCAAAAAAGCTAGTCTGCTAGTCTTAAGGACTGAAAAGTAAAGAAAAATGTCTCCTCTACCCATGAATAGAAAGAAATTATATAACATGTTCTTTTTTTCCCCAAGTGCTTGGAAATACACCAAGATATTTCCAAAGATTTTATCTCCTGTATTTCTATGATTTAATGTGCTTGTATATATTAATACTTCCCTCTTTTCCTGATGACAGCTAAATTTGAGATGCTACCTTAGTATCAGAAAATGCCTCTTCCTACCAGTGCTTTAGGACTGCACTTTCATGTTAACTTCACACATCTTATGAGGTAGGCAATTCCTAGGGAACTGGAGCCAACTCACAGAAAGGAAACAAGAAAATTCTATTCTATGAAAGGAAGAACAATTTTTGTTTTCCTTTTAAAACAGAACTTATTATAAACTTAGTATAGAAAATTATAAAAGTATACGAAGACATAAGCACACAAAAAGAAACTCAGAGAACTACTCAGCCTCTCACCCCCCAGCACATCTGAGTCAACTAGAAGCTTAGCAGATCCTTTTCTTGCTCACTTCTTCACAAATGGAAGCACAGTATGGTGCCATTTTATAACCTGCTTATTTTTTACTTAACAGATGGGAAATGCTCCATATATAATGATATAGTATTCTACAATATCCCTTTCAATGACTGCATAATATTCCATCACCATGTAGTAACGGAGATATTACTGTCAGACTTTGGGGGCAGGGTTCTAACTGAATTTCTCCTTTATTTTCAGGAACATCTTTTCCAAGTCCCAGTATCTTTCCCAAAATAACCACCATGCAGCCTCTAACTCCTCTATACTCAGTGGGGACAGAAGCTGAATATTACCTACTGATCCCTCTGTGAAGTCAATACCAACCTGACAGCAGGGAGAAGCAGCCAGGATGTCGTAGGTGTACATGGTGCCAAGCTGGTGCCAGCTGCCATCCCACCGCGACTTACACTTGATGCAGATGATCTTGTGAACCCCTTCCAGGCAGTCCACACATACTGCATACAGATGCATGAGTCTCCCTGTGCACAAAAGAGTGGCCATTGTGAAAATCACATTTTATCATTAACGGGAATTTAAAAAATGCCTTACCTACCAATTCCAAGCAAACACTTTATCATTTGGATATATATATAAGAAGCATAATATATGATATTTATCACACATCCCCAAGTTTCCCTTTAAGATTATTAATTACTATTATCAGTAGGACAGGATTTTAAGTTCAAGCTTATTAAAAATAAATAGCTGCTTTGATTTACTTTCCCAAAAACTGCTTCCAGGTTTATAAAGGTTTTCCATAATTCAAACAATAAATCCACACATGCTCAACACCAGCATGTAATCAAACAGAACTCTGCTCAGAATCTTACATGTGGCACACAGAGAGTAAACCAACATCAGGCTTGTCATGAGCTCTTGCCATTACAAATTTCATCATTAAAAAAACAAAACAAAAAAAAACGGCTATCTTGGTACTGACAGCCCAGAATTATGCCACAGCCAAAATTACCATGTTAATTGTCCTGGTCCCCAAAATTGCTCAATCATCACCACATATAATTTAGGAACTAGAATTATATCTTTGTCATAAGTGGTTTGTTAAAAATTCAACATCTTGGGCTGGAGTGGTGGCTCAGTGGATACCGGCGCTTGCCTGGCATGTGCAAGTACGCAAGTTCGAACCCCAGCACCACGTACACAATGAAGTCTTGGATCAATGAAGGCCACATGAAAAACTAAATAAAAATTGATTTTCTCTCTCTCTCTCTCCCCCCCTTAAAAAAAAGTTCAACATCTTATTATTTACTGGGCTCTTAAAACTCACAACCCCATTCCTTCATTATCAACGTCTTAATGTTTATAAAGAAAAGATGTCACCCTAATATATATGAAAGGGTCAGAGTTCAAAAAAGTGGGGAAGATGCAAAATGTCCGGGCTCTGCCTGGGCAATATGTAACCAACAGGGAACTCCACTGTGCTGAAAACCCTGTCACCAGAACACATGCCCAAAGTGGTCTCTTATTCAGATGTGCCACTCACTGCCACATGTCAGACTACAGGTTTTCACCATTCCGGGGCAGGGATCAAGCTGTTCTTCATCCACTGGAAAAACATGTAAGGGTCCTTAAAGGAAACCCTTTTATTGTATTTACTTACATGACTCTCTCCTTCCTTGAGGGCAGGAAACAGGTCTTATTCATTCTCATAGACTCAGTTTCCAGCACAACATCTGGAAGTCTAAAGCACTTCTCTAAGTGTATGTAGGATGAATGGAAGAGGCATGTAACAGCCAAAGATGCTATAATCTTGGGACCCTATATTCCCAAAACAGGAAGGGTAATGAGAACTGCTTGCAATACTGCCCACCTCTGCTCTAGTACACTGAAATTAAGGAGGTCTCATATGCCATAGCAACTCTGCATCTGGGGACAATGCAAGGAGTCAGTTCAAGAATCCAGGGGCCACTGAAAGAACTTCATTTCCAGTGTCCCTCCCAGACTTCCTCACTGCAATTCTCAAACACCCAATGTTCCATGAGCTGCTGGCTAGGGAGGGTGGGAGGAGAGGGGGCAGAAGCATAAGTCAGGTGTTGATCAATGACCATGATGATACAGACATCTGTGGGCACTACATGAATCCTTTCGTTTAACTCTTAAAGCCTACTATCAGGTAGGCCCAAGTGTTATTCTCACTTCAGATAGGAGGAACTGAAGCTTAGAGAGCATGTGCAGCTTGTTCAGTTTAGTTTAGTTTCTATTATATTTCTGTCTAAAGTACAGAAAATTCTACATTTTTAAACCCTAGGACAAGGTTTTGTTTTTGAATTCAAACAAAAAACAGATTCATAAAGGAATATGTGGTGCAGAGTGGCAAAGAAGGTCAATAAGACCTTCTCTCTTGGATCAATCTTAATAAATTATTAAAACCAAACAAAACATTTTCTCAGAGGAAGAGTCAGAGTACTGGGGAGAAGGCAAGAAGGATTCAGGAGCAGTGGAAGAGAATAAAAATCCACAAGGTCCACACTGAAAACAGTATTCCTGATCTTCTCTACTCCTGTCTGTGTCAGCACCATTCACCTGGGCTAACGCCAAAGTAACAAAGACTCTTCATCCACTATGGTCAAGGTGTCCCCAAATTCACCATTTTCCTTTAAAATAGCCTCTTAAAGATATTCTTTCCATTTGACTCCCACTGTTACCATGCAGTAGTCCCTCAACTTTCTGCATTTAGACTATAGAAGTAAAGTTTAAACTTTTGACTCGATGGTCCAACTCTCTCAAACCACTTTGGGGGTATGTAACTCTACGCTTTGAAAAAGTGTTCAAAATCTTTCAATTCATATTCATAAGGAACATGGCCCTGTACCTATGTACCCTCATTCATCTTCATAAAAGAACAGTTCAAGTTTTCAAACAGAGAAACAATGGTAGTTCTACAACACTTCCTTCTAAAATTACCAGCAAATAAGATTTAAAAAACAAACAAAAAAATAGAAAGAAAACAAACTCTATCTTCTGTGAAACAATGAAGTAACCCTGAACCAAAATATATGAGGTTGGAAAGTGGATAAAAGAATAGTAAATGATTTAGCTCTGAAACTAGACAATTAACACTGGGGAGGGTGGATGAGGGACTGAGAGGGAAATAGCAGGACAGGGGATTGCAAGTTACAAGCACCCAAAAAGTCCAGGCAACCCTTTCACAAAGAGGCAGCACATGCCAGCACCCTCAGAACCTGGGGGAGCCTCAGGATTTAGGATGATGAACAACACATGTGAGAAGTTACAGCACACAGCCTCAAAGAGTCCTGGAAGCTTCCACTCTCATCCTCTGGAAGCCACCCTGAGAATGCCACATGAATGTGAATGTGAACGTGAACGTGAACAAGCCCAAGCCCAAGCCCAAGCCCAATGCCAAGCAGCTGTAAATTAGTATAGCCACTACTGAAAACAACATGGAAGTCTTTTCAAAAAATTAAAATTATTCTGGGGGAAACTGCAACAGGTAAAACCCAAGGTGGTCATCCATGTTTGGCATTACCCCTAGATAACTACGCATATATACATTGGTCATTGATGGTCTGATAATGTTTCCCTCTCATTTGTATCTCTATATACTCTTAATAAAAAAAAATTAAAATTAGTCACTGATTACATGATGACAATAAAATATTTGATATTCTGTATAAAAATTAAAATTAGAACTACCTGACTGATCCAGCAATCCCACTTCTGGGTATATATCCAAAGGGAATGAAATACTGCACTCCCAAGTTCTCTGCTCCATCATTCACACTAGCCAAGATACAGAATCAAACCAAGTGTCCGTCAACCAATGAATGGATAAAGAAAATGAGGCACATACATACATGGCATACTATTCGGCCATAAAAGGATGAAACCCTGTAATCTGTGGCAACATGGATGAACCTGGATAATGCTATGCTAAGTGACATAAGCCAGGCACAGAAAGGCAAATGCCACACAGTTTCACAGTAGAAACTATTTTTTTTTTTAAATGAGAGGGGGATAGAGTGAGAGAGAAAGAAAGAGACAATCAATTTTATTGAGTTTTTTCATCTGGTTTCCATTTCTCCAACTCTTAGTTGTGTATGTGGTACTGGGGTTTGAACCCGTGTCCTTGCACATGCCAGAGAAGTGTGCTACCACTGAGCTACCTCTCCATCCCCTCACAGTGGAATCTTGGAAGAAAAAAAAAAAGCTGAATTCCTAGAAGTACAGAGTAGAATGGTGGCTACTCAAGGCTTGGAAGGGTAGGGAAATGGGAGGAAGAGATTATAGGCACAATATTAGTTAGAAAGGAATCAATTCTGGTGTTCTGTTGCAAAGCTGAGTAACTAAAATTAACAGTATTATATTAAATTTTCAAAATAACTAGAAGAGGATTTTGAATGTTTTCACAACAAAGGGTAAATATATGCAGTAACAGATTTCCTAAATACCCTGATCTGATCATTACACAATGCATATATATATCAAAAATCACATGGCATCCCATAAATATGTACACTTATTCTGTTGTTATCTGTCAATTAAAAACAAATTTTTTTGAAGAGCTCACACGAGCCTATTGCAAGATGAAGGACTACATGGATCATAGACGCCCCATTCCTGCTGAAGCTCCTGAAGCATCTTGTCAACTGCTAGACATGCCTGAGATGCCATCCTAGCCAACCCACAGAATTGGGAGACGTTCTTAAATAATCACTACTTTAAAGCCACTAAGTTTTAGAGTGTTCTGCTTTATATTAAGGGCTAAAAAGACAGAGAATTAGGCAAAATTCTCACAATGAATGCAGCTACTCCTTTCAAATTCAGCTCCCTGTTCTTGCTCAGAAAGGTAACATAAGAAACTATATCCATAAATCAAGAACAGGAAGCTATTAAAAAGAGCTCTTGGGAATTAAAACTATGAGAACAGAAAGTCAAATAAATCTCCCAGAAAGTATAATAAAGAGATGAAAAACAAAGCTATTTAAAGAATTCTTCCTCCACCAAAAAATAGGATAATATGAAAAGTCCAACATCTGATTAAGAGGAGTTCCAGAGTTATTTTTTCTTGTTTTTTTTTTTAAGAGAGGAAGAAAGTATAAGAGAGAAAGAAAGAAACAATTTTATTTATTTATTTTTCATCTGGCCTTCATTTCTCTGACATTTAGCTGTGTATGTGATGCTGGGGTTTGAACTTGAGTCCTTTGCACTTCAACCACTGAGCCACTGCTTCAGCCCCAGAGTTGTTTTTTAAAGTAAAAACAGAGAGGAGATTATTAAAGAAATAATGCAAAACAAAATCCCTCCAAACTGAAGATCATAAGTTTAGAGAGTCAATAGTCCAAGAGAGTACATAGCATAATGAATAGAGTCAGTAGGGGAGAACCAAAACCCATGGTGGAATTTCAGGAAACTAAGAATATAAAAAGATTAAAGTACTTGGGAAGGGGTGAAGATAGAGGCAGGAACAGGGAAAAAAACAATATTAGACTTCCTAAAAGCAACACTGGAAGATAAACAGCAAAGAAATGCCTTCAAAACTCCCAGAGGAAAAGATTTATAACTTAAGAGAACTATACCCAGCTAAATAGTAATCAAAAGAGAATCCGACTTAGTCTCAAATCATGTATTCCCATGATCTCTCTCTTCAGAAAACTAGTCTTAGGGATGTCTCCTAAAAACCTCAAGGAATAACAAAGAAAAAAGAAAATGTGGACTTTAGAAGCAAAGTTTACAATACAGGAAAGAAACGAAGGCTTTCCTAGATTGACAGCTAAAACACAGCAGGTCTGGAGGGTATCAGGACAGATAAGGAGCAGTGGGGCCAAAGGCTGCGAGGAACATTTTCTGAAGAAACAAAGTCTATCAGGTATGTGGAAATGTTTTAAAAGGTGTTTTGTAAAGCTGCTGAAGAGCAACAGCAATTAAGTCAAGATTTTAAAAATAAAACAAAGAAACAAATGAAAACACAAATTAACTCTAGTGAAAATAAAAGGTATCTCAATAACAGGAAATATAGCCATATGCCTGGGTTCAACACTAAATATTTACAACTCTGATGTGAGTCGTAAAAACATTAAAGATTTAACCAAAAACTGACATTTTATCCTGAAGGTAGGGAAATAAATAGTAATCTACCACAAAAGTAAGTCAACAGATAATATCTAATACTGGAGAATGAAGATAGCTATATTTAAATTATGATGTTAAAAGCTTCTAAGAATCAATTAAGATTTGAAAATGCTTGTCTCTGGAGACTGAACTGCAGAGGCTGGTGGGAAAAAAGTAGAAATATATTTTTTTCACTACAGGCTTTCTTAGCACACTTTTAAAGTTATGAACATGGCATATGTCATGCACCTCATCTTTATGGAAGTTCAATAGTTTTATAAGAATTAACAGATTTTGCACTTGTACTACTCCTATCATTCAATTTATGGTTGAAATATGCCCACATCCTTGGATGTCTTCCATACAAGTTTTTCCACGGCTCCCACCACCACCAAGATAAAGGGTGAGGTTTCTCCATTTTCCTTTTGATGCTATCAAGACAGTCTCATCTTCCACACTTCAAAATAATTCAACTAATCTGAAAACACTTTAGTCTTTCCTCCTTTCCCCAGTGTTGTGATTACACGCATGGAAGAAAATTACAGCTTGCTGGGCACCTTAAAACAGGATTCGAAAGAAACTATTCCACAGCCAGTGAGGATTAATACAATTCCATCTCTAAATTCCCTCCCAATTATGAAAAACTATACACCAGTAATCCTCACTTCAAATTAAGAGCAGAAAAAGAACATAAAATTACCCACCAGGCCAACTATACTTGATATAGTGACATCAGTACAAAAATCACCACCACCTCACTGGGCGAAGCTGAAACATTCACATGTTACCTAGCACCTGACTAGAACAAAAATACAACATCAATTAAAATTAAGCCAAAAGAGAGCAATTTCATCTTGTTAGTTCTTTGTGTTTTAACAAACAGCAAGCAGGCAAGGTGAATCAACACCTATACCTTGAAGGTGACAAGGAACATCGTATTCGATCTCATCATGTCTCGAGGGACTCAAGAACAGAGTTCCATCCACCAGTGGGAACTGTTCGAAGACAGGGAGTGCCCGGTGGCACAGAGCACAGTTTACGACGTTTCTGTGGCTCGCACTGAGGGCTGCAAGAATGAACTTCCGCAGATCCTCGCCCTGGCCCACTTGGGCATCATCTTCCATCCGCACGTGGAAAGTGTTCAGCTTATGCCTAGGGATGTGAGTAAGGAGCTCAGAGAGGTCCAGCCGCCGCAGGAACTGTACAGGGGTATCAAAGTGTCCCCCCCTGTGAACAGATAACCCAGCCGGAGCATAATCAAAGTGGGCATTTCTGAACACATGGCCCCCAGCCATGGCCTTTTTGTGAGGTTCAAGATGGATGGCATTCTTTAAGAATTCCCCAAGGTATCTGGAGGAGCGGGGGCCGCTAAAGTGGGCAGGAGAGAGGATAGAGTAGCCAGTGGGTGGGGACTGGCCAGGAGAGACACAAGGGGAGCGGGCACCATAGGCTGTGGCACTGACTACTTTCTCCTGGGAGTTCTGCCGGTCCATGGAATGCCGCCGGGGCAGGTCATGATTCAGGCCTTTCTGGGGTTTATTTGGGGGCCTGCACTTTTTTGCCTCCTCCCCAGCCTCCCCTGGGGGCCTCCCTGTGTTCTTCTCTGATCCAGACTTCTTCTTTTTCTCATCCTGCATCCGTTTCACCTGATACCAGTCTGTGTCCTTCTTTAAGTGGCCCTGCCCACAACGGCAGGAGCAGAAGCGGAAGGCCAGGTCGTAGCCTTTCTTGGTCCACATGTTCTGGCGGCACTGCTTCTCGTTCCAGCTGCGGGCTCGGCCAATGCAGTTGAACTGTGCCAGGATGCTGCTCTCCCACTCGTAGAAGCACTGCAGGTGCATCCAGGTGCTGTAGGGGCAGTGCTCATTGTTGCACACCACCTTCTGGTAGTCATCCTTCTCCAGGTCCACTGGTCTCCCAAAGCTGCATATCAGGGGTGTGGCACAGGGTGCTTCTGGAAGAGGAACAAAAGAGACTCTCAGTGCACAGACAGTGGGACTCCAGCAGACACCAATCCAGAGAAGAAACCTATCATCCACTTCAGCCCTTTCGTGCAAGAGGTACACCACTACTGGAATAAACACTAAGTAAGATTAGAAAATATTTACCATTTTCTTCTGGTTTGAGGTAGTGCAAAGGGAATTTATTTTCTGATATTTGTCCCCTATTAAAAAAACAAACCAGTGAGGGCTGGAGCGGTGGCTCAGCAGTAGAGCACTTGCCTAGCATGCACGAGGATCTGGGTTTGAACCCCAACACCACATACACAACTAAGTGTCAGGAAAAAAAAAAAGCCAGATGAAAAAATAAATAAAACTGATTTGGAAAAAAAAAGTGAGGTTCAAAAAGTCTGAATCCTTCACAGTGCAATTATGTGTCAGTACTTGCAACTGTATGGAATGAAGTTTTCCTAAGAGATGTGGGTGTAATGACAGGCAGTTCAGGATTCCTTTACAAACAAATCACTCCAGGGAACTAAGAAATAATATGAAGTAACTTAACCCACCAGTTCTGGTGGCACCTCCAAAGCCCTTTATCATGAGCTTTAGGTTGTCCTGAATATCAGAAGTAAAAAACAGACCAGCCTCATCTCCAATTCTCTTTTAGAGTGGTCTGAACTAATCAGAGCGATATACAGTCAAACTAACTTGTTCGTCTACAAAGAATTCCACTGCCAGACTGTAAAGGAAAAAATCAGGGTTCTACTAATGCTCTCAGATAAAAAGCAAAAATAATGAGATATTTCTACCTGGTCTTAAGCAC
>PVKS010053941.1:0-10228 GCA_004027875.1 Aplodontia rufa
ACTGAAAAAAAAAAAAGAAAATATACAGAATGGATTCTCACTTTAATTAATGTAGATTATAGGCCTGACATTTAAATTTCCTTTAAATACTAAGTTTCCAAATTATAAGATGGAAGTACAGTAAAATAAAGGTTAAATATTTTACGTTATGCATTATCTGAAAATTCAAATTGTTTTTAAAATGCGTAATAAGATAGTGAAAAGCCTCTTACCACATTCCTTATTCACTTAATTTCCAATGTCAACATATATCAATTGTTTAATTCTTGTATGTGGTTTTCATAGACTTTAAAAATATACATAAAATGAAAATATATTATTTTTCAACATGAATATTAACACATTCTATTCTCTATCTAACTTTTCTCACTTAGCAATGCTCTTGGAGATCTTTTCACATCCACAAGAGGGAACTTCAGTTTCTTTTGTAACTTGTGGCAGAAGTTATTTTCAAAGATGCTGCCACAGTATTTCTACACACATGTTCTTTTGCAGTGTTACTCAGTCATCATTGTCCCATTAAAAATGGAGACCTTTTTCTATTCCTCTTAGATCAGATTTGTCCTGTGGCTTCCTGTGACCAGCAGAATACAGTAGAAGAAATGCTGAAATTAGGGCATAAGATGCCTTGCAGCTTTTGACTTTTGGAACTCTCTCTGGTGTCTGCTCCTTGTTGCAAGAAGCCTACATCACATAAACCTTAAAAAGAAGAGAGGTGCTCTGGCCTCTGAGCCAAGATGAGCTCTCAGTAAAGCCAACCTTCTAAGAAACCGCAGACAGACACAACTCCATAGAGTAAAAGTACTGCTCAGCTGAGCCCAGTCAATGAGAATCACAGGAGCAGAGGGAGGGGAAAATGGTGGGGATAGAGGGGGAGATAGCTGGTTTAAGTCACATGATAATGATGATATTGACTAGAACAATTATTACAATCCATTTACTGTGGGCTATGTAAATACACTAGGAATGTACATATAGTTTTTAATTCTCTGATATATCATCATTTTAGTTTTAGATATAAGAAATCAGTGCTCAGAAAAATTAACTACCTTGTCCTAAATCATACTTTTTAATACCTCTAATAATTTAAATTTTATACTTCATCTTCAGTAATTTATAATATTTTAAAAGTAAAATCTTTAATTTTATTTATTTCTGCCATTCTCCTTAGTATGACAAACAGACATTATTTTCATTTTTCCAAATAAAAACAGTGATTAGGTTTCTTCTGTACCTCATTAAACATCTCCCTTTGCAATCAGCAATTATTGTGTGTTAGGGAATATTTGAAAAGTTAACTGTAAGTTCTTCTGGATTTTTCTTAAAAGGTAAGCTGATAAAGTATTTTCAGTTCTTTTATTTATGAATAAGGTATTAGAATCTCCAGTTCTTTGATCTATTTTATCTATAACCTTTTTAAATTCAATCCTAACACTTATATTTATCCAATGCCCAGTTTTTTTTCCTCCTGGAATTTTACCCTAAAGTATTTAGGTTAAAATTGTTTTCAGTATCACAATTCTTTATTTTCACTGCTCACTCATGAAATGAATCATCACTTGCTCAGTGTCATGAATTTCAATCAGAATGGGATACATTTAAGATTATTTTAATTTTTATATTTATTACATATTGACTCACAGAATTTCCTATTATATCTTCACTACATCCTATCTACCTGTGGCAAACTTGTCTCCTTTACTAACAAACACCTATGAGGAAAAGAAAAAAAATATTATATGTCCTGATATTTTTAAGTTATTGATTACATAGAATTTTTAAAAGCTAAATGTCTTTGAGGTGAATCTGATTATATTCAATTTATTTGTTTTCTCTTATGTATTAAGGTTGAATTACATGACACTGTTATAATATTTTCTGAACACATTGTCAGCAATATCTGTATTGTATCTTCACAAAAAGTAAGAGGTGAATGGAACCTTTATTGCAGGGTAGTCATATAAATTCTGAACAGCACTGAATTCCAGGTAGTCCTCAGCAAGAATGTTTCCATAATCCATTGTCTGCTCTGATGTAAATATAAGTGCTCTATAATGAGATCTGGGTAAAATACCTAGTCAGCAGCTCTAGGACCAGTAGCAATGGTTCTAGCAGCATGACAGAGGAACCACTGAGATCTTGCACAGCAGCAAGATAGGTAGAGATATTATCTAAAAGCATGTGACAGTAATGCCTCCTGTCTCTCCCAAGGGACACAGACACATTTCATAGGAATATTGTCTAGTTTCAGTCCCCACATTCACAATAACACAAATTACTAAGATAGCACAGTGACAGGAATCTGTTAGAAATAACAAAATTTGGGTAAAAGGTATAAATTCCTCTGTAAATAATGTTGGAGGGCAAAGTCACACAGTCTTAACTGCTCTTATGGAGGATGCTGGAAAAATAAGAGAAGTTGAAGGCTATCTGAGTTTGATTCCAAAAAGAAATAAAGGGAGAGAGACAGAGAGAGAGAGAGAGAGAGAGAGAAGAATAAGACAGACACATTAGTTTTTGATGAAATTATTGGCTTACATTTAGTAGACGGGCTTCAAGAAATGAGATGAGAGATACTAGAGCATTCAATATTCAGTGGCTTTGTCTAGCAAATGCTGAAGGCAGAGTAAAGTAAGGAAGAAATCTAATATGTGAAAATTAGTGCAGATTACAAAACTTAAATAGATTAACAGGAGACAGCAGGAAGGGAAAGGTTCAATGGTCTGGCTGGTTAATAGGTACCACTCCTAGGAACAAAGCTGTGGACTGGCAAAACAAAGAGACACCTGGGTGTGGGCTTGAAGGTTGTGTAACAAAGGGTATCAGAAACACCACAGAAAAATATATCAATTATCTGAAAATCTGTCCTATCTCTGGCATTTATGAGTTATATGTCAACTAATCTATGTTGTTTTATTTATTTAGAGAAGCAGATATCTTCCTATCATTCTGGGAGACCTCATTATGCACAGTAGCTCAAAATTTTCTGAACTTTGTATTCCCATGATCTTCAATTATACTCAAACGTCAATATATGGCTTCACTTCTTAAATCTTTTTTTTTTTTTTTTTTTTTTTTTTTTTTTTTTTTTTTTTTTTTTTTTTTTTTTTTTTTTTTTTTTTTTTTTTTGGTACTGGGGATTGAATCCAGAGGTATGTTACCATTGGGATACATCTTCAGGCCTTTTTCATAATTTTGAGACAGAATTTCGCCAAGCTGCTGAGGCTGGCTTCAGATTTGAGGTCCTCCTGAATCATCCTCCTGAATCAGCCTACTGAGTTGCTGGGTTTATCAGTGTGTGTCACTGCATCTTAAATCTTGAAGCTTCTAGAGCCTCAGATCACAACCATCAACCCTTGCTGCTCTCTCTCCATCATTAGTCCAACCCCTACTGCAGGCAAAAAGAAACTCTTCACTTCCTCTTATATTCAGTTTTCCAGTTCCTCCATTTTTCTCCCAGTGTTTCATCTTTTGCTCAGATTTACTTCCTTTCCTGTAGGCCACAGTTCCTTTCTTACCAGCACCTTTACCCAATTTCTAACCTACACTGGCTCTGAAAATACATAACTGTTGATTAAGCTAGTCTTCCTCCTCAGTTCTAAATTTAGACTACTAAAGAAATGCACAAAACTAATTTCACTGATGATGAAATTTGTATTTTTCCCTCAACTTGCTTTTACCCATTTTTAAAGAATGTCTTTACTACCCTAACTTCATTCACCACAGGAAAATTATATACTGAACCATTGTAAGTTGATTGTAAATATTTCTGTATTATAACTGTTCAATGAGTTAGGGGAAATATGTCTAAAGAAATAAAGGAATATATGAGAATGGTATCTTACCAAGTTGAAAAAAAATCAACAAACAGAAAATATAAAAAGGAAACAGTTGGAACATTTGGAGTTGGGGAAATCTGTCTAAAGAAACCAAGTTGAAAAAAAATCAACAAAGAAACAGAAGACATAAAAAGGAAATGGAACATTTGGAGTTGAAAAGTGCAATAATCAAAATAAAAAATTTTATAGAGGGACTCAAATCTTTTCACCTTCCAACATATTATTTTTTCACTTTTTTTTTTGTGGTGGTTCTGGTAATCAAACCCAGTACTTTGCTAGCTATATCCTCAGCAATATCATAAATTCAAATTTCTTCTATGGTTACCCATGATATATAAGAAACACTCATTATGATACATAGATACCTGTCTACTTCTATCTATAACCTGCTGCCACTTTAATGTATGTATTCTATGTTTGGGAAACTCTTCGTGGTTCTTTTAATGAGCCATGTATGGCATTTCACAAGTTTTACATGAACTATTTTTATTCTTTCTCTAACCACTACCAATCTCTCCTCTTAAGAGAGCTGAAACTGCAGTCTTATAGATGTCTTGGGCATTACAATACGTACCAAACCACCTCATTATTTTCTTTTTTCTTTCTGTTTTTACATTGACAAATAAAAACTGTATATTTTTATTGACAGTGTACAACATATTGGTGTTTTTTTTTTTTAGCTCAAAAATCTCCAAAAGGAGCCAGGTGTTTTTGAAATAAGCACATATCATTTTTGTGATGAGCTTCTTTTAAAAAAAAACTCTTTTAAACTATAAAAATCAATAAATTTGTGACTTTAGCCTATTTATCTTTAAATTTAACATGATTTGCATGTCAACTGCTATGAAGTATGGACTTTCCAGTTATACATGGGTAAATGGATAAATATTGAATTGATGCATGAATATGTTATGTTGGAAGCAGGAGTCAAAGAACAAACAGAATTTTAATGATGCAGTTTTTCACAATACAAAACTCCATGGTATATTTTGTGCACAGAAAAAGGGATAAATAATAATTCTCAGGTAACAGAAATAGCTATTAGAGGACACTTTCTTTCTGAATCTAGTGTACAATTTATCATATATTTTCCAACAGTATATACCAGAGGAAGGGAATGAAATGGTCTTCATCTTCTCATATAAATTTATTTCTGAACAAAAATAGTAATAATAATGCTTAATTTTATCAATTTCTGTTCTAAGGATGCAGGAAAAGGAAAGGAAGTCAGCAGACAAAGTTTCCCATTCCAAGAAGATGTCAGTAAAGCAAGTTCTAATGTTCTAGAAAGTATCTAATTTTCTGCAGTTTGTTCTGATTTAAATTGTCTTGGACCTGAGACTCCCCAATCCTGATTTTTAGGTATGAATAATTTCTATAATTCGGTGAAAAAAACAGAATAAATCAGTAAATCAATAGAACAAGGCAATAGGAGAGGTCAAATTGGTCTTTCACTGTCTATGGATGAGTGAGAGGGCAAAAGGCAGAAGTAGTTCATGTTTAAGTTTCTGTTTACCTTAGCATCATAACCTTGGGCAAATAATTTTCCCAGGGTCTGAAATTCAGTTCTTCCATTAAAAAATGGGGTTACACTCTTTTAATATTTTACAAACTAGGAAGAAGAGTATATATTCAAACTGTAAGATTAGATTTTAAGGTTCTGATTTCAGTCAAGAAGGTAAATTTTGATTGGAAATGAAGTGGTCACACAGCGTGGGAGTAGATATAATACCTCAGTATTATTTCCTTAAAATCTCAAATGCAGCACATGGCTTCTGGTGACAGTGCAAGCTGGAGTGCAACTGAATCTGAGCAGCCCAATTTCTTCTAGTGTAACATTCCTTTATACATCTGGAAAACCTCTAAGCTATTGCTCCAGCCCTGTACTTTTCATTGCAGATGTCTTTAACATATTTTAAAAGTATGTTCCTATTTTGTTTTTGATGCTATTATAATGATTTTATTTTGTATTTAAATATCTTTTATAAACATTTTAATATAATAGACTTTGAATATTGATCTTGTATCCTGTGATTTTGCTAAATTCATTTATTACTTCTAGTTCCTTTTTTTAGGCATTTCAGAATTTCTGTTTATCTAAAATAACTGGCCTTGAGCTAATACTGAATGCAAGTGGTGAGTTAAAAAACTTGGGTTGATTTTGCTCTATGGGGAAAGCCTTTAGTCTTTTACCATTACATAACACATTAGCTTAGCTATGTTTTTGCAGATATTGCTTATCATATTTAAGGAGTTCAATTTAATTTATTGTTTAGCGAAAATTTTTAATATGAATAGGTATTGATTTTTTAAATGCTTTTTTTGCTTCTATGAAAATGATCATATATATTTTCTTTTTAGGCTTGATTTGGTATACTACATTGATAAACAGTGGAGTCTGGGCCGCTCCTGCAGGGTTCTTCCAAATAAACCTGTGTTACTGTTGAACCACCACTCTCCTCTCTCTTTATTTCCTTCATTTTTTGGTCTCTTTTCTTACAATACCCACAATGCACTTTTGGAATAAACAACTCTCAGTCAGGATATAATTCATTCATAGATTGCTGGATTTATTTTGTCAAACCATTGTAAAGACTATGCACATATGTTCATGATGGATATTTATCTGTAATTACATTTTTTGACATGTCTTTGGTGCTGGTATTAATCTTAGGGATCACATAAAACAAACTGTTACTTCCTATTTCTGGAAGACTGAGTATAAAATTGGTATTATTCTTTAAATGCTTGGTAGAAACATTTATATTTTTTTAACATCTATCCAGTTCTTAAGTAAGTCCATTGTTTTTCTTATACTCTGCTATTAATACAGGAATCTGATTTTATTACAACGGATCAGTTTGAAATCCTCTTTGCAAGTAATGCATTTAAAAAAGAAAAACACCTGCTAAAGTTCCATTCTCTATATGATATACAGATAAATGCAATAGAACTTTATCAGTATTAAGTAAATTACTAGTTTCACTTAGAAATCAACAAACATATTTAGATACTATAAAATTATGATAAAAGTATGTCTATATTTGTTGTAGTAGGTAATGAACATAAAGCCATTTTTCTGTTGTCCTAAATCTTGATTTTCACAACAAAAGTCAGGAACAATTTTTTTGTTACCCCATAGTGTCTATACTCCTTTGAGTTCTCACCCTAAAAGTAGTTTTCTATGATCACAATTGTGTACTGGAAAAGTGCTCTTTTCTGAAGACACTGGAATTTTATATTGTTTCTTTTGCACTTAAGTCATGCACTGCCTATTATTTTTAAAACTAATTTAGTATTTTTCTGCATGTAAATCCAACTTCCCAATTCTTACTTGGAGGTGAGAACCATATGGAAAAAATACTTAACATCCCTGCTTAAATTAACCAAATAATAAATATTTTGTACACATTTATTCAGGTTTTTTCACATGTATTTTTATTATAAGATGTTAAGAACTTTGCGAATGGCTGTCTGTATGTTATATTACATTTGTAGTTAAAGAACAATAAATTTTTTAAAAATTTTTCTCCAGCTGGGTCTATGACATGTTATAAAAGTAGAAATCTGGTTCTCCAATGGTTGATCTATATAATATCAATTGAGGAAAATTATCTATGTGTTCTTACATTAACAACATATGGACTATTTGGCCTACTACTCAATACTCAAATTTCCCTGACATCTTGGGAAAAGTTCCTAACCTTGGCTTAGATTAAGAATCTTCGGCACAGGCCATGATTATATTCTTGTCTTCTCTCATCTACTCATCATATTCCTTCACATCTCTCACCTTGTATGAATCATTGGGCTGACCATACAAAATACCTATACCTTTACATTAATGTACCTCCCATCCATCACCTGATGGTTCACTTTCTTCTGAAACTGTATTTTAACAATAAATCAGACACAAATGCAAAGGCCAACAGTAGGTTCCTCTGTTGGGAAGTTGATCTTAGTTATTAGAGGGTATAAAAGTCAAATAAAAATATTCTAATAAAAACACTGAATGAGAATTGTCAGTGATCAGCAAACAGAAGTGATAGGCCTCATTCAGATCTTGTTCAAATGCAGAAACCACACTTAGAAGCTAACCCATAGAAATATTAATGAGCACCATCAAGGTCTATTTCACATGTAAAAGATCTTGACACTCATCAGTGGCAAGCCTCAAGCCTCTGAATCAGAAAGCTGGGAAAATGAAAGGTGGGGTGGACCCAGATGGGAGTTTCAATGCCTGTTTAACAGAGTTTGCTCCCAGCTCTAGCTAGATCCCTGGAAGATTCTAAGCTAGCATACCAAAATGGGTTTTTCTGCTATCAGACCACCTTCCGCATGGCAGAACCTTTCTTGCCTAAATAAATCCTACTCCTTTTACTCTTCGCTTCATGATTGTCTGTGGACTTTATTCTTCAAATTTGTACGACAAGAACCCAGAAGAAAATTGGCAAAGCAGGGAATGTAATCTCATCTCAAAACTCCTGCTTCAAGTTGACTCTTGCTTACAGTAAGGAAGCAAAGAAAAATAGAAAGCATACGTTTCTAAGAACAAACAAGAAAGTATATGTTTCTAAGAAGAAACAGGATAATACAGTACAAATACATAGCCAAATTAGAGCACCTTTTTCACTGGTAAGCTTTTTTGTCTCTTCTTTTTAATATAATGACTTAGAGTGTTTTATGATATATTACTTGACTCTGACCCGAAGTTAAAATAATGGTGCATAAGAAAGAGTGCATTTAAAATTGTTCTCATAAGAGAAAAAAAAACTCAACATACATGAAAATGTAGAAATATTTTAAATGTGGTTAAAATGTAATTCAAATAAAATTTATGATCACTAATGTTATGATTTGAATGTGTCCTCCAAAGTTCATTTGCTGGACTGTTAATCCCAATGCAACAGTGCTGAGAGGCAGGACTTCAAGAGGTGAATAGGTCACCCTCATGAATGGACTAATTTTCTTACAGGAGTGGGTCTGTTATAAAAGTAAGTTTATCCTCTTTGGCTCTCTCTTGACCTATCTTTAACTCTTCCTCATGGAAAAACGTAGCAAGGAGGTACTAGCCAGATGCTGGCCCCTTGATCTTGGACTTTCCAGCATCTGGAACCACAAAAAACAAACTTCTGCGAATTATAAAATACCAAGTATCTAGTATTCTATGATAGCAGCATGAAACAAAAAGAACTGAATTTGAACTATATTTCTCTAATTAATTGAAATATAATCATTAATTATTTGATAAAGGGGGCAAAAGCATAGTGTGGAAGAAAGATAGCCTGTTCAACAAATGGTGTTGGACAAACTGGACAGCCATATGTAGACAATTGAAGCTCGATCCTTATCTTTCACCCTGCACAAAAATTAAATCAAAATGAATCAAAGACCTGGATATTAAGCCAACAACTTTAAACTTACTAGAAAAAGAAGTAGGGTCATCACTACAGCATATGGGAGTTGGCCGCTACTTCCTTAACAAAACTTCTATGGCTCAAGCTGTAAAATCAAGAATAAATGAATGGGATGCAATTGAACTAAAAAGTTTTTGCATAGCTAAAGATCTAGTCAAGAGCATCTAGAGAGAACCTACAGAATGGGAGAAAACCTTTACCTGCTACACCTCGGACAGAGGGCATATATCCAGAATATACAAGGAACTAAAGAAACTAAAGTCCCAACTCACAAACAATCCAATCAATAAATGGGCTAAAAAACTTAAAAGAAACTTCTCTCCAGTGGAAGTCCAGAAAGCTCATACATATATGAGAAAATGCTCTACATCATTAGCTATAAGGGAAATGCAAATCAAAACTTCAATGAGATACCACTTCACTCCTGTTAGAGTGGCAAAAATGAAAAATTGTAACAATAACGGATGCTAGAGGGGCTGTGGGAAAAGAGGAACACTGTTACACTGCTGGTGGGATGGCAAACCGGTTCAGCCACTATGGAAAGCAGTGTGGAGAATCCTCAAAAAATTAACGATGGAACCACCTTATGATCCAGCTATCCCACTTCTGGGTATTTTCCCAAAAGAGTTAGAATCAGCATATTATAGTGATATGGCTTCATTAATGTTTATAGTAGCTCAATTTACTATACCTAGACTATGGAACCAACCCAGATGCCCCTCACTCGATGAGTGGATACAAAAACTTTGGTACTTATATACAATGGAATTCTACTTGGCCATTAGAGAAGACAATATTATGGCTTTTGCAGCCAAATGGATGGAGATGGAAAGAATTATGCTCAGTGGAGTATCCCAATCTCAGAGACTAAAGGGCCGAAGGGTTTCTCTCATCTGTGGAACCTAGAATACATGGGGAAGCAGTAGGTTAGACGGCTAAACTAACAATAACTTCAAATTGTATGATTCTCAA
>PVKS010053942.1:0-10236 GCA_004027875.1 Aplodontia rufa
TGCAGTCCTCTTCTAATTGTCTTTTAAAACTTTTGATTAAGTCTTGAATAAAATCTTTGTTTCTGACTTGTACTTCAAGACTCTCCAGCATTTTCTAATCTTCCTTTTTAATAGAGAGAGCAGGCCTCAGGCAAGCTCAGTATCTGCTTAGTATTTAATTTCAGTTTTATGTCCTTGCATTTATTTTTGTGGTTACCTTCTACTTGATGACAAATGATACTGATGTTGCTTTGAAGGCATGGTAATATACCATTAACCTTGTAAACACATATGGCTTTTAAAATGAGGGAATTTAGAGAACTATCAGGTAATAGGAGATATGTACAGATATGGCAAGAAATCACAGAGGTGAAGCCTGAAGACTGTGACGTGCCACACAGAATACTGAGTGAAACACCAGATTGTCTTCCAGGTCATGTAGACTGGCCCCAGCTTACAACCAGGTTGTTTTCTCAAATTTCATTTCTAAGCTTGTTATTTGGAACACCGATAGTGGTTTCCTTTATAAAAGTGCTAGATGTGGTTGTTAGTTTTTCTAGCCAGGCTGGGAAGCCCTAACTTACATTTCAAACAAACTGACTTACATTTCAAACAAAAATTGATTTTTAAAATCAACTGTTACCTAATATAATTGATGCTGATAATTAAGCAAAATTGAAAACAACCTGAATTTTGAAATCTCCTTGTACCTATACTCTGAATGTCAGTTTTTGAGGTGGGAATCTGTTTCAATGAGAGGCAGGCAGAAGGAAATTATGAAAATATCTTGGGGCTTATGTGGTGGCTCAGTGGTACAGTGTTTACCTGATATGCGTGAGGGCCTGGGTTCAAACCCTGGCACCATTTATACAACTAAGTGTCAAAAAAAAAAAGCCAGATAAAAAATAAAAACTGATTATCTCTTTCTCACACACACTCTCTCTCTTTATAAAAAAGTAAAGAAAAGAAAAGAAACAAAAGGGAAGAAAATACCTCTGTAGCTCAATGGTAAAATCTTTTTGTCTAATTTCATCTCAAAATGAGGATGAGAACCTTCAGGTCAAGATTTACCAAGCATGCACATAACATGGCAGGGAACAAAATACAGGTGGGTACAGTGAGAGGGTAAAAGAGAAATAAAAGATGACAGACAAGATTCCAGGGACTTCACCAGCACTGCCCCTCTCCAGATCCCAGGACATATTGTTTGTTTGTTTGTTTGTTTTTAAGAAAAAGACTTCAAAATGGTATAAACCTTAGACCCGTAGAAAACTGTGAAACTTATCTAGCATGCAGGCAGAAGTAGAAAAATGCTCATTCACTTTCAAAAGGAGGTACCTCCCTGGACAGCCTTAATTTGGCTGGGATACAACACAGGTGGGGTCAAAGATGCCAAAAAGAAACGGAGTCACGGAGTTCCGGGAGGCGACCGCTAGGTGGTGCCATCAGCCGGGTCAGGATGGTGCCAGACAGGCAGAGCGTGGGGAAGGTCCGTGGAGAGGCAGGAGCAAGGCAGCGGGTTGCACAGGACTCCGTGCCCAGGTGGCCCACTCAAGAAGTCGGTTTGTAAGTGTGGATTTTCACTATTCCTCCTATAGGCAGGTGCGCAAATTTAATAACACTATCAAAGGTAGAAAAACTTTACCGTTATAAAGTTCCCAGTTTTCAAAAGCACTCACCAGTGAAAAGCCCTCCTGGTGACTATGCAACAGGGAAAAAGAGCTGCCAGAATGGGAAGAAAAATTTTTAAACTTCAGAAATATGAGGAAATTAATGCTGCCACAGAAAGAGAAACGGATTTGAACAAATACTGTTCTTTTTTTAAAATTTCTGTAGCATGTTTAGGCTACACTGAATAGAGTATATTGTTCTTGTAAGCCTTTTAAGTCTGATGTCTTATTGGAAATCCTGCACCATACAAATAGATAAGACTTCCGTTTTATTCATTATTAAATTTCTCTTGGTTGCTCCATACGGATCAGCAAGCAGGGCGCCTAAGGAGGAAGGAGACTTACAGCGTGCAAGTCTGCCCCCTTCTGGACAAATCGCTTGATAGTCCGGGAAACTGACTTGCATTTAATTTTGATCTCAACAATTCTGTAAATAAGCACCAAAAGGAAAAGAAAAATAGCACTCAAAAAGGAAATTTCTGTAAGGCAAAAGAACGCAGGACACAATTTTTAAGTCACTGCCAGGCTTCTGTCAATATTTTTTGGAAATAATCAGCAAAATCAAAAACATTTTAGAAAAGCCATTTGCAAAAGGTGGGTATTTCTCGCCTCAGCTACACTTACGTGTTAATTTCATTTATAATCTTTATATAACTACAGTGTGACACAGAATCTGCTATGGCAAAAATATTTAACGTTCAGAATTCCTCTAGGACATTGAACAAAGTGATTCCCACTGGACTGATCATAGCTAAATCCAATGCTCTAAAAATAAATGATGGACTCCCTTCTTTCTGGGGGACCATAGAACAGCAGGATATGAAATAGCTTAAAATATTAACAGGAAAATCTAAGTAGAGTATATACACTTGTTCTTTGTGACTTTTTTTCTTTTTTCAACTTTTTATAAATTTTTATATTATTTTCAAATAAAAAGTTTTTAAAAAGAGAGACCATGGGTTAAAAAATGGTCCCATCTCTGTGATTTCAACCAAGGTGTTCAACTTTTCTGGGTCTCTGTTGCTAATCTGTAAAACAGGGATGATAAAGTTTTGGCTAGTACGACTGTCAGGAAAACAAAAAAGAGTGAACGCAAAGCACCTAACACTGTGGATGGCAGAGCAGCAGGTCAATAATGCTGTTGTTCTGGTCATTATCATTATTAGTGGGAGAACAAGGCTGGCTTCCAGCAAGGAAATGTGCTGACTGTGCTGTCCAGCTCTGGCAACCATCAAAACAAATATGCCAAGTGTGAATTCATAAATTGTCAAGATTCTGCACAATCCATTATCTCATCCTGGTAACTTTTGAGGCCTGTGTATACATTCATTCTAAAACACCTCTTAGGAAAATGACTCTACATCTTACTAACCTTTTAAGGTGAACCCTTGATGCATTTATTCTAAGACTGTCTCTTCTCAGTAATGGTACTTACATTTAGAACACAGGACTGGATCGATTATTCCATTAGGCTGGGCTCTTCCATTCCAACAAGGGGTCCCACATGTCTTTCCTTGGAGGGTATAAGGAAGAGGTCCCCTTGGTCCTTCCTGCAGTACATGCCTGTTGCTGTCTTGCCCTGAGCTGCAGGGACAGGACACAGCTTTCAGAAGGCAGGTGAGGCAGCAGCCAGTTCTGAGCCACTACCCTTGCTACTTGGAAGCTCAAACACTGGTGAGGTGAGGCTTCCTTTTGGAATAATGGAAGGAAAATGGGCTTGGAATTCAGGGAAACCTGGGTTTTAACTCAAGTCCGATATGATATGACATATGACACGATATAACAATATAAACATATATCTCTTGTGCTGCAATTGAATTAACTTATTTGAGCTCAATTTCCTTACCTATTATACGAGGACACCACCACAAGAATTGTGTAGGATTACAGTTCAAGAATGCTTTTAAGGTTCTGAGTATAGATATATTTTTAAAGCTAGACCTCAGAAATGACGTTGCCTTGCTTCCTCATATTATAGGTAAAGAAATATTTGTCAAAAGTTAGAGTGACGGCTTGTTACAGACCTAAACCTAAAACCAGACCTATTCTTTCTCTATTGTAAGGACTTCTTTAAATTACATTTTGTATTTAATACTGATCTTTAATTTTTTTAGATACAATATTATCTAGAAATCAGATCATACTGTAATAATTATTCATAAACCATTAAAGAACTAAACCCAAACAAAACATTAAGGCAGATAAACAGAATATTTTAAATATGCTAAAATGAACCTAGGTGGTAGGGACCTAACAAACACAGGGATACCCTAAGCCCAAAACCCTGGATTTGAATTTTAGCCTCATTGTTTGACTTTGGGCCAGTGGCTTAAGCTCCATGAGATTTGATTTTCTCATTTAGATAAGGCAGACAAAAAATCTCAGCCTAACAGTGTTGTTAGAAAGGTTCACTCTAATAACACATAATAGTCCCAGTATATGATAAATATGCAATAAATGTTAGTTCTCTCCTTATTCCCTTTTTTTATATCAAACCCATAAACCTGTGATGTATGGGGTAGGGTCTACTCCATCTCCATGGAGGTTGCTCAGTAAATAACTAAGGTGATAGTGCCGGTGGCAATGATGCTAAGACAGAAACTAAAAGCCCTGTAAAGGAAAACCAGATAGCTATGATTATCCACTGATCCACAAACAAAAATCTCCAATCAGAGCTCACCAAATATATATACACGAACTCTTCTTTGATAGCAGGGGGCTAACCTGAAATGAAATATGTATATAAAAAGTAACAACTTAACGACCCTTGAAAAACATACTTCATCCCAGAGGATCAACAGGCAGTATTATAGTGGACACAATCAAGGCTCCTTTGGGCATCAAGAGGGGCCTTTCATGCTCACAGTGTGAGACATAAAGTGAGATGGTAAAAATGACAGGAGGAAGATTCAGCAGCTCAACAAATCTGTAACTCAATGCATCTAACGAAAAACTTGAGAATCTACTTTTCAGCTATTCTATTAAAAAACAGATTTGTCTCAAACTCACAAGGCCTTGAGTATTTAAAATAACTACAGGATAAACAAGTACCAGATGTTTACACTTAAATATTGTGAGTTGTGCATCCATACACAGTGCCCACAGATAGAACAACCTTCAGTAAGTGGCCCCGTCACACTAGCAATTAAAGCTGGGCAATATTTTAAAAATTAAAACCAAAATTAAAGACTAAATTTAACTGCTCCAGAATTACGAAAACATGAAAAAGAAAGAATCTCACATGCTAATACTTAAGCATAGTTGGCTGAGACATGGCTACGGATAGAAAATAAAAGCATAAAAGTTTTAAACTATGTTCACCAATTTCAAATACCGGATTCACTAGTTCCTTCTACATCACACAGCCAGCTTTTCCTTCTGGTCCTCTTTCCTTCCATCATTTTCCTTCATATCACAGTAAAACTATAAGGTAGGCCTTTCCAGAGCAAGGGAGGACATTGGAGGCAAAGGGTGGAGAGGAAGCCCAGGCGCAGGCAGCTGTGTGACTGATCCTTTGCAATCTGGATTTGCAGGAGTAAGCCATCCCCCGACTGGAAGGTAAGTGAATGGGGCTCATCACCACAGGGACCTCTTGGATCAAAAAAGACCTCCAGGACCCGGGTTCTGTCAGCTAACCCCTCATACCCAGAATGTGTGAGGGAGGTGAAAGGTGCAATCACAGACAGCGTGCATGTTGAACAGTGCCACCTAGGGGTACCTGTCCTTATCTAAAAGATGAATGCCCAGGATTTGGGACAGTATAAGGTAAAAAGGGGGAATCTGGGGGCAGACCCTCAAATCTTTGGATCCTTGTATTTGGATCAGGGATATTGTAAACCATTAAATTGAACTTGCTGGCCTATGTTTCCTTTAGGAATTTCTGTTTGTCCTTTGTGTTTGTCTGTCTCTTCCCCTTTGGGGTGATATCATAAAAGACGTGTGATTAATATGCCTCAAACTGAAATTTTTTTAAAAAGTACTTTAGAAATCAATTTCCCTCAGGGCTCAGTGGTAAAGTGCTTGCTGGGCATGCACAAAGACCTAGGGGTTCAAACTCCAGCACCACATATACAACTAAGTGTGTGTGTGTGTGTGTGTGTGTGTGTGTTGGGGGCAGGGGCAGAGGAGAAAATAAAACTCTCTGTCCTTAAAAAAAAAATCCCCCTGTCTACTTCCCACCATTCCCATGGGAAGAGGACCAGACCATAGCAAATGTATGTATTTCTGAAACTTCCTTATAATCCAGAGAGGAAACTATTGGAACTGTGAATGCTCCCCATACGGTAGTATGTGCTGCCATCAGATTAAAATGTTTCATCTAAAAAAAAAATAAATATTCCAATCCTTGGTGAAATGATTAACTTTCTTAAAATTCTATAAAATTGTTGTGGCAATGTTTCTAAATGCTATTAATTATTGTGCTTTTCTTGTGAACTATTAATAGTTTAAGGACTAGCACTTGTCCTCAGATGGCACTTGGAGTAGCACCAGTAAAAATCAATTAAGAAATACATTCTTCGGGGCTAGAAAGGTGGCCTAGCAGTTATGGTGCTTGCCTTGGCATGCATGAGGATGCCGGTTCAAACCCCAGCACCACCACATACACAATGAAGTGTCGGAGCAATGAAAAGACATATGACAAAAAAAAGTAAAATTGATTCTCTCTCTCTCTCTCTCTCTCTTTCATTGTTCCCTCTTTTAAAAAAAAAAGAAAAGGACTACATTCTTCTACATGATCCCATGTGTTTGTAGAAACTAAAAGTGTACAAGCAGAGAGTAATAGGATGTCATTTACCAGGGACTGGAGATGGGTGGGGTAGGAATTAGGGAGATAAAAGAAAAAAATTTTTAACTTATTCTTCATAATTAAATTTTGTAGTTTAAAAGGTATTACTTATTCATAAGAAATAAATTCAATTAATAAAAAGGCAAATGAATTTTAATGATTAAAACTCACAGTTTATTTGAGAGTCAGTCTTATACAAGGTTTTCTAACCACTACTAACCTGGTAGATATTCGGTAGAGTTGCATTAAGCAGGATATTAAAATTACCTATTGCATTTTATAATTTAAAATTAGGTGATCAAAATTACCAGATTAAAAAAAATCACATATTATTTTTGCAGTTAACAAGTCAAGTCACACAAAGGTTAAATAAAGAGGCAGATTTCAAATTCAATTGCTCTTGTCAGAATGCAGAAGGTCAGATTTGCTTTAAACTGTTGAGTGATATTTATTGCTGTGGGATTCTTAATATGTCAAGAATACTTCAAAAATGTGCCTGGCTCTTCCTTCAATACAAATATAATTGGATTTTAAAAAATAAACTATTAGTTAATCCAATGCTTTAAAAATTATGGTAGAGTTTATCTCCACAGATGAATAGAATCACACAAGGAATGTCTCTATAGAATAGAATTGATTTTCTGGTGGCAACCTCAGAAAACATGTAACCACCAATGTAACCTTTAGAGAAAACTTGCCCAGGATCATTAGCATTAATTAACAGCCAAATGGTACTGTCCTCCTGGGAGTCTACAGTGGTACCCTGGCTCAAAGTGCATAGCGGAAATCTATGCTTCAAAGTCTAGCAGTCTTTACGGTCTCCAGAAACAAACGCAGGAAAGTTCAAGGTTATATTGCATAGGCTAAGCCTAAGAGTCTTCCCATGTGAAGAAGAAGGTGCCTAGAACCCACATTATATCTTATGGTAAAGGAGAATTATCCCTCATCTTTGAAAATTTGAAGCCAGTTTCCTTTCTAACACCCTGACTCAGCCAGATGCAAGGGAAGCTGCAAAATTACTTGGTCAAGAACTAAAGAATCGGGAACAAAGAAAGGAGTATCAGTTCCATTCTGATCATCTCAGAGCCCAAAGTTCCCTTTAAGCTTTCAAACTAACTTCAGGTATAAAGTGAATGAAAGACCACTGACATTCAAGGGACAGATACTTTTTTCTTGATGATAGGGTCAATCTAAGTCCCACAAATGCGCTTCTGTAACTTTACAGAGGCGACAATGTCAGGGTTAGGGAAAAACCTTAAAGTCAATCTCGTGCTTTCATTTCTTGTGATAGCATCCCTGTTAAATGGTCACAGTTCTTATGCAGAATGATCTGGTGACACAGCTCACCAGCTTCTGAGGCAACTCAAGGTATTTCTGTCAGTAGAA
This sequence comes from Aplodontia rufa, assembly GCA_004027875.1. Taxonomy (NCBI): domain Eukaryota; kingdom Metazoa; phylum Chordata; class Mammalia; order Rodentia; family Aplodontiidae; genus Aplodontia; species Aplodontia rufa. The sequence continues at coordinate 7,822 of PVKS010053942.1, forward strand.
TTTGTTGGCAAACTCTGGCTCCACCAAACTGTTTGCCTTATATGGAGCCTAAATATTTCCTTGTGGTCTTACAAACACTTTAGGAATCATGTAGAATATGTGTCTTTTTTCTTTTGCAAAGAATTATTCAAATATTGAAGACAGCTGTCTTCTTCCTACTGTCATTCCTAATCAAAACATTGCCAGTTCCCTGAAGTTCTGCTGTCTTGAGCATCATCCTTGTTACTTACAAAAGACTACCATCATACATCTTCCTCCAGAATCGATTTATGGCCCATTTTGAATTCAATAATTTAATTGGTTACTGATCCACCAAAATGCTTCTAGATCTATCCAGAAAGACATCAAAAAAAAGTTTAACGGTTTTGATGGAACCTGTCGCATCTTCCTCACAAAGAAAGAAATGAAGTTACACTAACGTGCTTTAAATTGAGTAAACACATGTATAGGGTTGCAGTGATCTGGGAACTTACAAGTTGTATTTAATAACATGTCCTATCATTTTTCCTGTTTCATTATGAAAGAGGTGATATGTACCCCAAAATGGGGGATGTGGCAACTATTGCCAGGCTATTATCAGCACTGGTTAATCACCTGGCAATGCATCCAGGGAAGAGAGCACGGCCCTATGGACTTTCATATCAAACTTCCAGGGGCTGACCCATCCCAAGGCATCTGCATGTACCTGAAGCTGCCATATGATCCACTGTTACCATCTTTACTGCCTACACTTCATGAAAGTGGCATTAGGCTGATTGGAAATTGGGTAGGTGCATCAGTAGTTTTGTGGTAGGTAATAATTCCTTTCTTGGATAATAATGTATTGAATTTCATCAGAATCAGATTAATCTCAATCAACAAAATACCTTATTCCCTATCATGTCACAAATAACCACGATGATCAAAATGTTGTTATTTTAAATAAGAGATAATGAATAGCATAGTATACTTCTGAATAGTACAAGGTCTAATTTCCTTAAAGATACGGAGTGGCTAATGTATTTAGTTTTATTTTTTCTATGTGTCTTGAATGGTGTTTTGTAAAGAATGGATACCAGATAACGTGATCACAGTTACCTAACGGAAATGTCACTATGCTTCAATCAACATGGCAATCAAAACCATAGCTAACAGCTGCCATGGGACACAGAGCAATCTAAATAGGGGCTGGAGCAGTGGCTCAGCAGTTACAGTGCTTACTCGCCATGTGAAAGTATGTGAGTTTGAACCCAGCACCAAGTACACAATGGCATTTCGAAGCATCGAAGGCCACATGAAAAACTGAATAAAACTGATTCTTTCTTTTTCTCTCCCTCTCTCTCTTTCTCTGTCCCTCACTGTTTAAAAAAAAAATACAAACAAACTATCTAAACAAGGATTTCAGGCCACAGATCACCCTTCATGGAGATCCTTGGGCTTGGTAGGGTGTCCTTACTATGATCTCTGAAATCTCATACTTATAATCTTTGCCAGAACTCAATTTAAGAGGTACAATTAAAATATATTGGAGAAAGTTAAATAACCCCTTCAAATTCAGTATTCTGTGAAGGCTATATCTCTCAGCATGCACACATAACACAACACACACACAAATGTCTTTCATTTCCAAAATAATCTTTTTTTTTTTTCCAGTAGTAGGGTTGAACCCAGCAATGCTTAACCACTGAAAAACATCCCCAGTCCTTTTCATTTTTCTGTTTTAATTTTGAGACCGGTTCTCACTAAGTTGCTTAGGGCCTCCCTAAGTTGCTGAGGCTTGCCTTGCACTTGCAATTCTATTTCCTCACCCTCTAGAGCGACTGAGATTATAGGTATGCACAACCACACCTGGCTGAAATAACTTCTTAGAATTTATTACGTTCCATACAGCGAGCTGATAAAGACCACCAGAGAAGCAAATGTTGGCCTGCTTATAGTGCCAGTCATCAATGAAGGGACCTAGCCTTTCAATGGACCCTAGGAAGTCTAAGACATAAACACAGGCTCAGCAGGAATGCACATTGCTTCGTGCCAGGAATTTTGGGCAGCTGTAAATATTGAATCAAAGACAAAACATTATGCCATGTGAATATGATAAGCAGCAGATGAAGGCAAATATTTACACAATAACAACCTATGATCAAAACCAATATATGGAAGATTTTAAGCATTGTTAAATGGTTTTTGTTTGAAAAATAATGCTGACAATGAATTTGATCATCCACAGCTTAGAGATATTTAACTCAATGAATAAGTAATAAATGTATCTCATAAGAATATGAAAGCAAAAAAATTGGTTCCCTTCTCCTTTTATCTTCTGGGAGGAAAAAACATCAATCACCAAGTTACTTCTGAGCCTTCTCGTTAACCTGTCTTTCTCTTTTCACTTCCACCATCTCCACCCTCATTCTCTGTGTGGACTCTTCAGGTTCCCTG
>PVKS010053943.1:0-10220 GCA_004027875.1 Aplodontia rufa
CCAGAGGACATTGATCAAGCCAATGAATACATGAGAAAGTGCTCTAAATCATTAGTAATCAGAGAAATGCAAATGAAAACCACATTAAGATATCACCTTACACCAGTCAGAATGGCAAAGATGAAGAAAATAAACAACAATAGATGCTGGAGGGGCTGTGGAGAGATAGGTACACTAACACACTGTTGGTGGAGCTGCACACTGGTACAGCCCCTCTGGAAAGCAGTATGGAGAATCCTTAAGAAATTAGGGATGACTCCACCATACGACCCTGCTATTCCACTCCTGGGAATCTTTCCAGGGGATTTAGAAACAGCACATTACAGTGACACAGCAATATCGATGTTCATTGCAGCACAATTTACCATTGCTAGGCTATGGAAACAACCCCGGTGTCCCTCTCAGGAAGAATGGATCCAAAAACTTTGGTACACTTATACCATGGAATATTACACAGCAATTAGAAACAATGACCTTGCAGCCTTCGAGGGTAAATGGATGGTTATGGAAGAGATCATGATGAGTAAAATCAGCTTAACCCAGAGATCTAAGGGTCAATTGTCTCCACTCATAGGTGGAGGTGGGGACTAGACCCTGGTCAATGAGAAAGTTGGTCTAGTAACATGAGTTAAATCCAGACAAGATGTAATGCTTTACAATCTAATACCTTTTTTAGAGTTATAAAGGGAAAGGGAAGGGAGGGATAAAGGAGGGTAATTGGGAGGGCACTCCTGGGGATAATTGCAATATCCAGAATATTTACACATTTTATGCACATTTTATATTATTTTGTTAAAATCTTGTAAGGTTGTTCAAAAATAAAAAAAAAATAATAAAGTATGTGGGAGAGGCTGGGGAGGTGGCTCAGTGGTAGAATGCTTCCTTAGCACGTGCTAGGCCCAGAGTCTGATCCCTGGCACCACAAAAAATTAAATTAATTTGAAGTAAACTACACATAAGGGTGTGCGCGGGCTCTATGCAAATGCGATGTTATTTTCTTTATTCATTTATTTGGTGCTGGACATGGAAGCCAGGGCCTTGTGCATGCTTCACGCACATTCCACCACTGCGCCACATCCCTACTCCTACACCATTTTATGTATGGACTTAAGACTCTGAGATTTTGGTGTCTGCCGGGACCCTTGGAACCAATCCCCTGCAGAGGCTGAGCAACAACTGTAAATGCCACCAGGGCAGGGAGTATATTTTCTTCATTTCCCCCAGGACCTAAAAATGCCTAATGTGTAGTTGAAGAAGTTTTTTGAATAAATGAAGAAAAAAAAGGGGGGGAAGACTGAGTGAATTGAAGTGAAACTGAATGCCCACTTTGACCACCGCTGGGCTGCAGCTCTTTGCCATGGCTGCTTGGCAGCGGGAGTCAAGATGAGCCTAACTTTGCATGTGTCAGCACCAGCATTCATCAGATATTGGTAAGCTTGATCCTGAGAGTTTACCTAATGAATTTTCAACCTCGAGAGGTGTGTTCTTTGGGGACATCCTGATATCCTGTGATGTCACCACCATTTATATTTCTTTGTTGTCTTTTGATAATCTTCCCTTAAAGGCACCCTTCTCAGGGATGAGAGCAAAGTTCATGTTGACAGTGAATGAATGTTTTCTTTGATATCTGTGAAAATCACTGCCTTTATTTCAAAAACACTTCCTCCCCCATTGTGAGTGGCAACAGCTCAATACTAAAAGCCCCTTTAAAATTCATATGTGCCCAGTAAGCAATATAATAATTGCACTGCCCCAGTGCCATTCTTATATTTACTAACTGATATGTGGCAATGCACACTCCTACAATGATTAAGATGGGTGAATTTTTCGCTTTCATTCTCATGTTTTATTTAAGTTTCCCTTCTCACACAGGGAAATGTTTGCAATTCATAGCTAATCAGAGCCATGAGCAGAGAGAGCAGTTTCTGCCTTTCCACTATTTTGACAGAAAGGACAAATTTCTGCAAAAACTTGAATTGTAGAAATATTGGATTTAGAGAACACTTTGAGGGGTGGAAAATTGGGATTTTAAGCAAACTCTCCACTACATTAATCAATCACTCCACATGAAGGAGGGAAAGTAAATACAGTACCTGTGATATGAAGAATGGATACTGAGGTTTTCTAGGGTGTCAGAAAACGTGTTAGCAACAAATTTGTATTAGTCAAGTATCTGGTGGATGTTATATTGTTTCTGTTACTCTAAAGTGCATGAATGATGCTGTATGACAATTGACCAGCAGCAGTGCATGTTAGGAATTCCATTCATTGGGTATTAATAGCGTCAGGATTACAACTGTCTTACACTCTTCCTGATGTCAGAATCTATTTTTGGACCAGCTGATTTGGAGGCTTGCCAGGTCTGTAATTTGGTCAGCATTGACTTGGATACTGGGAACGAAGCAGGTTAACCCAAAAGATTCAACAGAGGGACAAAGGGGTGGAAAAGAATAAAATGAAATTTAAGTTTGTTGGAATCCTGTGTGAAAGGGAGTGTGCAATATGGATAACTGTTTGGGAGAGGTACTAAGCAGTCAGTAATGGAAGATGGATTGATATGAGGATTCTCAGAGGAGCTTATGGCCAAGTGAGTTTTAACTAAAAATGATGTCATTAGTTCATTCACTCATTTAAGTTTTTTCTTGTTGTTGTTGCATTTTTAGGAATCAGACCCAGAGGTGCTTTATCACTGAACTACATCCTCAGCCCATTTTTTACTTTTCTATTTTCAGACATGGTCTTGCTAAATTGCCCTGGCTGGCCTGGAACTTGTCATCTTCCTGCATCAGCTGTTATAACATACGTGTGCTACTGTGCCTGATTCAACTTTAATTAAGCATCTATTTTAGGCTTAGCAGGTTGCAAAAGGGTGCCTGTGTGAAACTAAAGACTTAAGAAGGCCCACAAGTATGATGGGGATGTGGTCAACATGACCTGTGTATTGATCTGGGTTTCACTTTCCACCTGCAAAATTTAGGACAAGTGGCTTCACTTTTTCTGATTCTGAGAAAATATCCATTGCAAATGCAACCTTTAAAACCAGGTCACACAAAGTGAGGTGCTGAACAATGACATGCTTTGGTCATTTCTGCCATCCACAGGTTCAGGCAGCATTTTCAGTTGGCATCAGGTGACTCCTTGTCCTAGCAGGAAGTCATCATCAAAACTGGAGGCTCTTTATCCTCCCAAGGCACAGCACATGGTGTGCTAATAAAGAGACACCCAATATGGGGCTCACTGCCAGCCACAGCAGGGCTGCCAGCAACACTCTTGGCAAAACATCTGTCTACACTGCCCTTTTGCATACTTCCATAAGTAGCAGTGGCTTCAGGCTAGGTCAAGCAGATTCACCTTAAGCCACCTTCAGTTCCTGACAGAATAAACCTGGAAAAAATTTATATATGCATATGCATATATCTGAATAGTATCTTGTTTCTGAACAGGTATCTATTGAATCAGATCTACCTTCATCCTTTGAGCCAAAGAGAGAAGGAAGGTGCTATCATCTGCCAAGTCTTCTGCAGAGACAGTGGGGCACTGGTTAGCTCACCAACTCTGGCCCTTGTGGCTTGTACACTGAAGGGGAAAGAGACCTTAGTCTGCAGACTGACTATGGCTGGCCTGAGGCTGTCTGCCTGTGTAGTAGGGAAGAAATGATAGCTGTCCATTACTCATAGAGGGCTATTTATAATGCAAAAGTGGTTAGGGCAGTCCTCAGCACCTCACTGTCCTTCCTAAGAGTGAACTGACGCTATTCCCAACGTGAGAAGAGGTGCTGCCTGTGTGGAGTAGCCTAGATGCCTGAGGCCCTTCTTGCCTTGAAAGGGAGGGTGGTGATGTTGGGAGAAATCAGGTGGGTTTGAATCCACAGGATAGGCATTGGTGGCTTTGGGGTCTCGACTTTTTTTGTCTGTGAATGAGGATGGATATATTACTTAGACTATAGGATTGTTTAAAAGATTAATTGGAAACAGTGCTTATAAATTGCTTTGGTTTGTGACTTGGTGCATGCTCAATGAACGGTGGTCATTGTCACTATCATTATCATCTTTCACATCTATAAACCATGCCCCACATTAGAAGTGCCTTGGGTGAGACGATTTGCACAGGGACGAGCGAGGGCAAACACACACCTGTTTCAAGATTAATATGTGAAAACAGGTTTGTACTTTAAAATAGTTGGTTCTATGGCTGTCTGGGAGGAGAACACTGGAGTAAAAAGGGACAAAGCCCCAACTTTGAATCCTTTGAATCCTGGTCTTACATCTGTCAACTGTGTGCCCCTGAATGTCCCACACCCTCTCTGTGCCTCCTTGGTCTTCTCACTACAGGAGCCCCAGGGCTTCCCTGAGGCCCAGTGAGATAAGGAATGAGAAAGGAGAAGAATAGGCAAGGTTCTTTTATGGGGCAACAAAAGGCCTGGGATGTGAGTGGAGGTGGGGAGAATCCAGCCCAGGCTGACAGGGTAGCAAGTGGCTGCTTGCAGGAAAGAACCTCCTGAGGCCCTGACCTGTGAGAAGGATGGCCAGGGCCTGTCCCAATGACTCTGCCATGCTGTTGCCCAGCGGTTTTCTTTGGGGAACCTCATCTTGTTCCAGGAGCCTTTGGGGAAGAGGTAGTGACTTCTAGATGCAGAACTCTGTATACAGGAGGGAAATCCCTGGGCAGGATGTTGCAGAGCACCTGGAGAAAGAGAAACATGTTACTCTTCCCTCACTCTTCCCTCCTCCTAGATTAAGCAGAACGGTCTTGATTGCCAACCAATTCTCTGAGTTTCCAAGCAGGACCATAAAGGTCCCCTTTACACCACCTTCTTGAAGGGCTGGGTGGGGGGATAAGCTAAACACCATGGTAATTTCCTTGAGACAATAAATTGTGCTGCTGCCCCCACCCCCAAGCAGCTGTTGAAATGCCTCCGTCTCCCACGCCTCCGCCCTGGCTGGCTGCCCCCTAAAGTCACATTCCTGGCAGGTCCAGGAGATGAGAAAAATCCACCAGAACCAGAAGGGGCTCAGTGTTCTCCAGTTACCAGCAGGTGGAAGGCAGGGCTGCTTCTGACAAAAATGGTTTTGACAGACACGCAGAACTCATGGGTGCGGCCCACTTTGCAGGCAGGGTTGTGTGCCAGCAGCTGGTCCCCAGAAGCTCTGGGTTTTGCCCTTGTGGATACAGGTTCCCCTTTCTCATAAGGTCGTTGTTCTTTTGGCTTTCCAAGGTCTGTGCCCACACCATTGGTCTGGCGTGACAATAGAGGGCGTTGTGTGTCTCCTTTCATAGGCACCACAATGATTTCCAAAGAAAAGCCCACGGAGGAAGGCATTTCCCTCCCATGTGGCCTCACTAGCTTCCTTGCCTTGTCTCAAAACTGTGTGGTCAGCTAGGAGACACTAGGGGGTAGCTCCACCTCCTTTTTGCCCAGAAATGATGAAATCAAATTTAAACTAAATTACAAGTGCCCTGAGAATGAACTGGGGTGTGTCTTGTGTTGTATTTCCCCACCCCCATGTTCTGTCTTCTTGGGGGACAATGTTTACAAAGGCTGAAGGATACTGATGCACAATGTCATTAGCAGGAACCATAGCTTAGTGAAAAGGCTACAGTGACAATGATCGTCTTCTTTACTACAGATCGTCTTTACTAAAGATCGTCTTCTTTACTGGATGTGCCAGCTCTTCTTGAAGCATTACAAAGTTTTACGAGTTGTGTTTTGTATGAATTCTAAATTGGACTAGGCATTGCTAAGGAGCACATAAAATTCTCTCCTCTATTTAAAAAATGCACACTTCCGGTTTCTACGACTTACCTTTATGCTTACTATGCAAAGTAAAAAGAGCTAAGTGTGCCAATACATTGGAGTCTGCCTTCAATCTTTAGGCCAGTTCTGCTCCTACTCATGTCTGAACTTCCTCCTGGTCACCTCAGCCTCACAACTGTCCCTTAGACCCTGCATGGGGTAGGTTACAGGTGCTGACAAGTTGATGCTTCCATAACCCAGTAGCACTCTGCAAAGAATTCCCCAGCTTCCTGGTTTCTTGGGGGAGTTCACGGTGACGCTTCTTCCATATGGTTCCTGCAGGCCACTGGCAGGATTAGTCTGGTGCCTGCTATGGTCTCTTGCTCACTTGTGCACATGGATCAGCTTCCTTCCCTTCCCTGTCTCATTTCCTGCCACTTGCTGAAACCTGGCATTACTCCCTACCAAGTCACCAGCCTCAATTCCTTGCCTCAAGTGTGGTCTTGGAGGATGCAAACTAAGACCAGTAGCCCCACCTAAGATGAGTCAGCGTCATGAAGGACCCTGAGAGCCAGCAACCCTTCTATTGTCTGGCTAGACACAGGCAGACCCTGAAGCCCTCCTCTCCCTCCCTGGCCTCTGGAGGAATCACACTCAGCACTGACTGCTCCTGGTGTTTCCCCATCCCACAGCCTACCCAAGCCAGACCTCCATCTCCTAGAACACACTATCCAACAACAGCAGGAGCGCCTCCCTCCTGGAACCTACACTGTATTCCAGAAGGTACCAAAGGTTAGTACTCCATGCTAACAGAGTGATTCTACTCTGTGTCACCTTTGCTGTCCCAAAGTAAACTGTCAGGTTCTGGAAAACTGGGGATTATTCAAAATGTTTTTAGTTTTATTTTGTTTTTGTATCCTATTGCATGACTAGCACATGCTGGTGACAGAGAAGGTACTTAATCAGTATATAGGTTCACTCAACATTCAACAAATATGTATTGTTCATTCCATTCAAAGTTGGCGATGTATTTCTCTCAGATTAACTGCTAGTGTGAAATATAGGTGATTATCAGAATTAAATGATTAATCATGTGTTAAGTTAAAAAGCATTAGCAGATACAAAGGAAATAAAGCAGGAAAGATAATAAAGATGGTCAGGCTTGGGACATAGGGAAGCCTCAATTTTTATTTTTTATTTATTATTTTAAAGGAAATTGTCTACAATTCTCTTTTGGTATCCATGGGAGACTGTTGCAAGAACACTTCATACAGTCAGGGCAGTGGCACATACCTGTAATCCCAGCAGCTCAGGAGGCTGAGGCAGGAGGATCTCAAATTCAAAGCCAGCCTCAGCAACTTATAAAGGTCCTAAGCAACTTAGCAAGATCCTGTCTCAAAATAAAAAATTAAAAAAGGGTGGGGGATGTAGCTCAGTGGTTAAGTGCCTCTGGGTTAAAAAATAACAAACAAAAACATAGATACCAAGATCCACAGATGCTCAATCCCTTATATAAAATGGTGTACTATTTGCATATAACCTGTAGACATTCTCCCATGTACTTTAAATCATCCCTAGATTATTTATACTACCTAATTCCATCTAAATGCTATATAAATAATTGTTAAATTATATTAAGGACCACTAAAAAGAAAAAGTATTTGCACCTGTTCAGTTGCAGGTGCAATTTAAAAAAATTATTTTTTGATCCATTGTTGAATCCACAGTTGCAAGACCAATAGATATGGAGAGCTGATTATGTTTATAACATGATGTTTTTATCTACCTGTACATAGTGAAATGATTCCTACAATCAAATTAACATTTCCATCTCTTCATATAATTATCTCTTCTTTTTTGGAAGTAGAGTACCCAAAATCTACCCTCTTAGCAAATTTCTAGTATATAACTTTGTATTATTAACTATAGTCATGAGGTGGAATATGAAATCTCTGTACTGATTCACCATATAACTGCGACTTTATATGTGTTGACCAATATCTCCCATTTCCTCCACCACCCCAACACAACCACCCTTTTATTTATTTTTATTTTATTTTAGCAAAGAGAGAGAGAGAGAGACAGTGAGAGGAAGAGAGAGAGAAAGAGAGGATCAATTATATTTAGTTTTTCATTTGATTTTCATTGCACTGACACTCTGTTGTGTACATGGTGCTGGGGTACGAACCCAGGTCCCTGTGCATGTGAGGCAAGTGCAAAAGCCACCCAGCCACTGCTCCAGCCCCTGTTTTTTGTTTTTATGTTTTTGACCTTAGGATTTCACAGGTAAATGAGATCATACAGTAATTCTTTCTATGTCTGGCTTATTTCTTGTCAGCATAATATCCTCAAGGTTCATCCACATTGTCAAAAATGGCAGGATCTTCTCTTTTTTTAAGACTAGATAATGTTCCATTGTTTATCTAAATGTGTATATATATATGTATATATGTATATCATAATTTTTTAAGATAAAGAAAAACAAGTACTGGCAAGATTGTGGAGAAGAGGGAAAAAAGAGAACCCTTGTATACTGTTAGTGGGGATGTAAATTGGTACAGTCATTATGAAAAGTACCTGGAGATTCCTAAAAAATTAAAAATAGACTTATCATATGATCCAGCAATCCCTTTTCTGGGTACACATCCAAAGGAAATGAAATTAACGTTGAGTAGGCATCTGCACTTCCATGTTCGTTACAACAGTATTCATTATTAGTGATAGCCAAGACATGGAAACAACTGAAGTTCTGATTTTAAATAGTTTCAGGAGAGAGCTGTATTGAAGAGAGTACCTCTGAACAAAGACTTAAAGGAGAAGAGGGAGCATGCTCTGCAGATACTGGGAAAGAGCCCATTGCAGGAAGAAGAGCAAATAGATGGGAGCAGGTCAGATGCATTCAAGGAGCAGAAAAAAGGTCAATGTAGAGTAAGCAAGGTCACAAGCAAGGGAGGTGGAGACACAGTGGCCAGCCCCAAAGGTCTGAGGCCATCACAAAGACTGAACTTTGGTTTTGAGTGAGATGGGGGCAGGAGAAGGTTGCTCAGAAGTGACATCATCTGACTCACATTGTAGCAGAGTCCACTGGCTGCCTGGCTGATCACAGATTCTAGGGACACCCTGGGGAGGTGAATGCAGCCTCTCTTTAAGAGATGACAGTGGTTTGGCTGGATGTATTTTGAAGATGGGATTTACTGGATTTTTTTGCTGGACTGACCGTGGAACATGTTAACTTTAATACCTTGACTAGGGAGGTATCCACCAGATTTTTCCACTGTCAAGTGATTAATTTCCTCTTTGTAATCAGTAAGTAATTTGTGGGGAGATATTTTCAGACTATATAGTTATCTTCTTTCTCATCTAACCCACTAGTAAAAATTCACTGATTTAAGCAGGCTTTAATAATTCTTGCTTGAATCAGTTAATGCTATGATGATAGTTGTCAAATGGTGATTTTATTAACCCCATCATCCATTCTCTATTAATTGGTACTTTATTGTAAAGCATAGCTTTGCCTTCACCACCTATGTGAATGTAAACTTGCATGTTATTTTGCTCACTATGTTACAATCTATGAATATCCTTCTACATTTTGATCCTCAAAATATCCCAGACTGGCCAGTGGGAACATATTAGGCTAGCTCTCGTGCCCCTTTGACAAATCCCCATCATTCTTGGAGTACTTCCTGACTTTCTGACATAGTAAGTTCTTCCAGGCTCAGGGTGTCTTTTCCTTGTCCTACACTTGAACTCAATTTTTTTTCCTTTTAGTGGAGAACAGATTTAGAAATCAAGATCCAAGCATACTATGTATTTTTAAATTAAGGATTTTTTAGTCCTCCTTGTTATTCAAATTCTTATATCTTCATTTTAACAGCCAACCTTTATCTGAGACCAAATTAAACAGAAAGAAACATGAAATATTAGCAGCTTCCATCCAAGATGTTCCTAATATTGAGACACAATGTTACATAAGCCCTTAGTGTCTCGCCACACTGGAGCACATTTTGTTATATTTAGTCATCACAGAAATGGTGGAGTTAATAATCTATGTTTGTTCTAGAAAGTTTCACCATCTAGAAACAATAGGAAAAGTTTAACATCTTTTCCATAAAGGAGATTCAAATGTTCTTGGATGACTCATTATATACATATACCAAATTATGTCCCTGTACCCCATACTTTTGTACAATTAAAAATTTTAAAAATTACCTTCACAGACCTTTAATATTTCATTTGGGTATTAAAAAATGCATCATGATTGGACGAAAGAGACTGAAACAGACCGCTTACGCTCAGTGATGCCCTTCTCTGCAGTGTTCTCTCTCTTTCCAGATACTGAAGCACTTGTAACAATTATAATAATAACATTTTGCAATTCACAAATGACTTTCACATGTGCGATCTCAGGTAATATCTCAGCAAAACCTTTTAACATAGACTAAGTCATAATTCTTATGCACTTTGCCGATGGGGAAAGTGGCAG
>PVKS010053944.1:0-10231 GCA_004027875.1 Aplodontia rufa
AAGTGGGAAACATAGCTGGATAAAAATGAAATCTATAGCATCCACCTCATAACATCATCATAAAGACAACTGAATGAATGCCTTTGAGTTAAGGAAGACAGTGGTGTCTAGGTGTATAGAAAATCAACATCAATGCAATAATGGGATAGGTGAGATCTGGTAATCTTTAAACGTCCTGGTAGCTCGGATGTTCTAGATTCTGAGGATCCTCATCAGCACATGCTTAAGGGTGTTAAGATTTACGTCATGGTAATCATCCAGTTTTTTTCCCCACTGAATGACACTACGGACAACTGAGTGTGCCCGAGAAAGGGTTCCAGGGGAATAGGGAAGGAAGAAAACCTTTTAGACTTTAGTGGTAATTAGTCACTTCATTTTTTCCTATAGACTGTTTCCACTTATAATAAAAATTTAAATAAATGTTAATGTGACCTTGTATGTTCACCTGTCACTTTCTTTATTAAGTGGTGGAAAGAGGCTGAAAATAATTTGCAAATGCCTCAAACTGCCCTGTGTCCAGAGCTGACATTGTGACTCTTCCTCTACCAGTGGGCAAAGGCCCCATGTCATTGATAGACCTTTCAGCATCCACCTAAACTTGCACAGAGGAAAGCAGTGTAAATTTAACCATGAGAGTTTTCTATTTCCCCAAAGAAATTAACATCCCCAAATCACTAATAGTGTGGGAAGACACATTTTATCTGGCAACAGGCAATGGTAGTTTAATTGCTCATCACCTTGTCATACCCTCATAGGACTGTGAAGCTGCCACTCTAGCCAAGTCAATACCCCCTCGATCCCCACATTTCCACAGCAAATCAATGATCCCAGCTCAAAATCATTTAAAAATTTCATAAGCACACACACCTTTGGTTGTATACAGCAGTCTCCTCTTTCAGATTTTATTTGGGGAGCACAGATGTTAATTAACCTCAATCCTTCATTCCCCAGAATTATATTAAAAATGAAGTGCTTTGAGTCACAAGAGAAATGTCTATGTAGTCTCATGTTTTTTAAACAAGCAGAATTATTTTTTTCAGCTTTGTTTTGTTTTTCCTATCAAACAAGTGCCTGTAACCTTTGAATGTGTGTGAATATGCATAGATCTGCACATGATTATTTAGTCTCCAGATAGCATCTATCCCATAAAGTGTCTGTTAAACATCAAGAAGGATGTTTAACAGGACAAAGTATGAGCAGCTAGAAATTTGCATCCCCTGGTATGGAAGGGAGAAAAAACAGAATGCAATAGAACTGCAAGCAGCTTGAGTAGCAATACCAGAACAAGACAGCGGAACTCTCAGGGATAGCCCACATAGTTTATTTTACAGGTAGAAGATGAGGGCCAGCTAGAAAGCCACAATACTGGAGGCCAGTAGGGCCCTGAGGAATGAGATCAAGAAAATTCCTGCTGCCAAACTGATGGAAGCCGGAGAGGGAAGGGAAGGCTTAGAACGTTTTATGGTGAGGTAAGCAGAGAGAAAAAGAGGTGGTGAAGCCTAACTACCTTTCATGTGGGAGCCCTTCACCCTATTCCATGCCAAGCCACCCTGCCTGCCTTCACAGATCCCCTGTGGCTGGAACTTCCCCCTTGGCCAGCAGAGACTCCTTCGTACCCAGGCCACATGAACTGCTTGGGAACTGCTGGGAAGCCTTCCTCTCCACACTCACATTGTGCTCCTGACCTGTTAGAAAGCGTTTCAAATGAACATTTAATTTTTATTTAACAAGATACAAATTTTAAGTTCCTTACACATCAACCAGTAACTAATGGCTCCATTTTCCCCATTTTGACAAGGGAACATGGGTTGTATGTGTCTTTTAGCTCAGCTGAAACTAGAAATTTGGTGTTTAGGAATTGGCTTAACTAGAATCACCTGTAATAATTGACACATCAAGAAACAGCATCAGTGAGTTGTTCCCAGACTTGGCACTGCAAAGAAGACTACAAAACAGGAACCTCCCATAGCTTTAAAGAATGATTTAGAAGTATGTAGAAACTGAGACTTTACAGGGAAATTTAATACCAATCGAGGATTTAGAATTTTCAAAATGCATTTGGCCCAGCCTAAAGTACCACCTTACTGGCCAAAGAAAACCAAGTAGTTGGCTCCATTTTTGACCAGTTCTGTGTCCCACATTAAGTTTAGTGACTGCTGGGTTATTAGACAATACCCTCTTGCCAGATATCAGCATTTCCTGGCACCATTAATAGGTATAGAACAAGGAGAGAGAGAATACAGCTACCACGAGTAGGGCTACTGCTCTGTTGCCACAAGAGCACTGTGGATGATACATGCTGGTTTCCCCAAATTCTATCTTACCCAAATCGTGAAGACTGCAGCCACAATTTTCCTAGACTCATCAGTTTTACAGGATGCTCATCCAGAAAGCAGAACAAAGCAACTTAGGATCATTTGCTCAATTTATCAATGCTTGTGCTCTCCTCACTCAGTCAAAGGAAATTTAGCCACCAACTGGGTGGAGGTGGACAGTTAGGAAGGAAGGAACAAACCAGCTTGCTGGCATCTAGACTGGCATATTTAGGGACAAAAGACTGCTGCAAGAAAATATACTGAGTAACTTTGTCCATCCTCAACCAATAACCTCAAAAGCCCCTTTTCTATTTAGAGTAAACAATGGCCAAAGTTGTGGAACCACAAGACCTCAAACTCTGGCTCTTGCACTAACAGAACATCATGGCTGTGTGTAGTCAGCCACTCTGAGATGGATGCTAATATTTTCACCTCTTGTTGTTCATACTCTTGTGTATTCCTACTATGTGCCAGTGGGATGACCTGCTTCTAACGAACAGAATACAGTGGGATATCATTCCCAAAGTTAGATTACCAAAAGTTTGTATCCTCCATTTTCAACACCTTTTCTTATATTCTTTCTCACTCTGAAGGAAATCAGTGGCCATAATGTGAGCAACTCTGCAGAGAGACCCACATGGCAATGACTGAGGAAACACTCCACAACACAGCTAGAAAGGAACTGAATCCACCAACCACAGGAATAGTGGTGACACAGATCCTCTCTCAGTTGATCCCTCACATGAGATCCTAGCCCCAAGTGACACCTTGACTGCAGCCTTGTGAGATCCTGCAATAGAAAATGCAGTGAGGCTATCCCTGAATTCCTAGAACATGCAAGCTGTAATAAGATAATGGCTATCTGCCATTTTAACACCGTGTGTTTTGGGGGTAATTTGTTACATAGCAATGCATTAATACACTGTGCTTTAAGAACCAGGTAGCCTATCACAGGAGGAACCTCATTCTTCTACTCACCTTTTTAAAGATTTTAGTTTTCCATCAAGGTTATTTACCTTTGGGTGTCTATTTTTAAGAAGCATCTGCAAGTCAAGGCTCTGAACTCACTCAATCACATGGTACTTGTTGGGTGCCAGTGGGTATGTCAAAGCAGTGTCTACCCTTGGCTAAATAAGCCAAGTCTATGGTTATGATGGAGTTAGTTACTACAGTCTTCCTCATTTTTAGGTTCTGCAGATGGAAGTGACATTGGCAGAGCATGTGTCATAAATCTTTTGGTTAGCTAACATATACTGAGTCTTTGGCATCAAGAGTCCACAGTGCAGACAGCAAGGCAGATATAAAACAAATAGCTGCCATGCCATTAGGTAGGGAAGATCAAGCTAACTATAAGTTAGAAAAGGTGGGTCTCCACAGAGGAATGTAGTGCATGAAGGGAGCTGTGAGTCAGGGAACTTGCCATAAACAAGATGTCAACTGAGGTGTACCTGAAAGGATAAGATTGTTGACAAGTAAAAAGAGCAATGGCATCTTAAATTGGAAATTGCTGGGACCAAGGCTCCGCTCAGAGGTGCAGGGTGGGCTGGGAATGTCCATATTCTCTAGTTTGATCTCTAAACAGGTGAAAAAAAAACCACAGGAGGACCTTGACTGAGAGTCTAAAGGTCAGGACTTCAGGAGGCATATCACTAGGGAGGCTGGCTTGGTGGGAGGACTGGGGTGGGCATCTTTGAATATTTTAGGTGGGAGATGATGAAGTCTAACAATAGTGCTGACACCAGGATGACACCAGTGGAAAAGGAGGGGGAGAAAGAACTAGAGCAAATTTGGAGAAACAGTTGTAGAGCAAGAACTGGTAAATGTGCGTGTAAGTCCATACAAAGTTATCATCAGAAAAAAAGAGCCATTCCATTGTGGTGTTTTAAAGTTGCTTTATTATTTTTATTTTGAGTAGAAGACTGGAAGATATAGTCACCATTCTGAAGGTCCTCTTCGTGCAACAAGGGACTTACCTTTTCCAACCTGTCAAATTAGTAAAAGTTAAACATCCTCCCTCCCTTCAAAAACAAACAAAACTCATGGAATTGTTACAGAAAAATGGAGCAGAAAGTACAAATCAGTGGCAAGCCCCACAGATAGTCCCTGGGCTAGGCAATACTGTAACCGAAGCTTAGTACTCACCATGTCCAGGATGGAGAGAGGGCCAAGGCTATTGACAGAGACCTCAACAGTGACCACCGTGGGTCTCTCTGCAAGGGAAGCAGAAGTAGAAGACAGTAAGTGACAAATAGGGGCACCCAGCATGGGAGGGAAGAGAGCCAATCCTAGTTCCTTATTTGTATTCTCATGCCATGAGAGAGTTCAAGATCTGTTAAGGGCTGAACATACACCTTGAAGATCAGTCAGCATTTTATGGCTGGAAAATCTGAGGGTGAGAGAAGGTGAGAGCCTTGAGCAAGGTCCATGGCCTTCTCAGACTATAGTTACTATCTCTTACCTGTCAGATCATGCACATGGAACCCTAATCTACACCCCATGCCCATGCTCCACAACTATGCCCACAACCACCCTGTCCTCCAAGAGGGGAAGAATTTGTTCTGCTACTCACCACCAATGCCAGGGCGCAGTTTGTGGTCATAGTTACTCAGGATAGTGTTCAGGATGCGAGAGGCTTCTGGCAATTTGCCAGATGGGCGCCCAATCCCAGAAATATTGAACGGTACTTTTTCAGACAGGATCTTCTTTCCAAGAGGTGGGGGAAGGGGGCCGTAGACGACAGCATGGGTAGAGGTTTCATTCCATGGTGCAGCCTGAGGTCCTTCAACACTAGAATATATAGGAAAAAAAATGAAACTGCCTTCTGCTCTGTAGGGGCCCCAGCTGGTGCCTCTTGGGACAGAAGCAAAATGAAATATTTCTAATGCTTAAGGCTTAATTAGTAACTGGTAACAGACAATTATGAAGCACTAACAGATTATTGGTTAATTTCTTTTAATTCTTGCTACTCTTTTGGGACTTCCTATGCTATCCCTGTTTTATAATTTTCTTTTTACTTTAAAAATGAAAAAAAAAATAAAGACCTAGATTTTAAAAGGCCATTTGGTGTAAAATAAAGTAGGAGGGCATTCTTGTACTACCTCTGGCCCATCAGCCACTGTTAATGGCCTTGACCTCCTAGTCACCTGAACAGCACTGGGGAGTAAGGTGCAAGCTCAGGGGCCAGGACTGCTGAGAAATGCTTGCAACAGTCAGAGCAGCTTCTCCCAGAGAGGACCAGAAAATTGTAGGAATATTCTGCTGTTTTGTGGGTTTGTAAGAGTCATTGCAATGGGAGCAGGAGATGGAGGAAAGAATGCTAAAAGGGCCGAAGCCAGCGCCACAGGCAATAATAATGATACCAATAATAATCATGACTTTTTTAAAAATGAAAAAGCCATCTGCTAACATATGAAACTCCTATAGAGTTTTGTTAGAAGTGAGAGTAGTGCTACCTTTGCTAGGGGGCAGTGAGAAAGGGGTGTCAGGGGGGATGTTGAGGGTCTGGTCATATTCCAGTATTGGTCTGGCTTTCCTTACACCAGAGTGGTCATTTTCTGACAATTCAGCAACTGCACACTTACAATCAGAGCACTTTTCTGCATATAGGTTCAAATTTTTAAAAATTTAAGAAATAAAAATGTACCATATATATAGATCTTATTTGAATTCTGATTTTTAAAGCATACTATAAAAAACCTGTTTGTGTCACAATAGGGGAGGTTTGAAAACTGTGTAGTTGAGGCATAAATTATTCTTATATTCTTGGCCTAATAATGGTCTTTTCATATATTTGTGGCATCTTTAATGAAGAAAATAATTATATATGAAATGATATGATGTCTGAGATTTGTTTCAAAATAATCTAAGCCAGAAGTGGTGGGGGGGAGGATCACATAGAAATCATGTGACTGTGAGTTCATAAATGACAAGACTAATGATGGACATGTGGATACTAAGTGTAAAATTCCCTTCTACTTGTGCATATTTTTGAAAACAATATGATTAAAAGAGTTTTAAAAAGCCATCAGTGCAAATTAATGTGTGATGTTGGAAAGCAAGAGAGTGGTTTCCTTGGGGGATGAGATTTACAGGGAGGGGGCCTGGTAAATGGGGGGGGGCTGCTAATGTTCTACTTCCTGATCTAGGTGCTGGATACATGAGCAAATTTACTTGGTGGAGGTCCACTGAGCTGTTCACTCATGATTTTAGTGCTCTTGTATTTGCATGTTACACTTCCAAAATGATTTTTTAAAGCCACCAGGCAACTTTCTACCTAAAATAAGGGGTAAACAGAGCAGGAAACATGACTTGGCTCCTACATTGCAGACCAAGGGATTATCAAGCTGGGTAGCAAGATGCATACTTCTGCAGTATTTCAAGCTCTCAGAACTGCTTCACTGGCATACAGATATGCTAAGCCAGTGCCTTTTCTTATGTCAGAAGTGGCTGATTCCTATTGGGGTAGGGAAGAAATGGGTTTGTGAAAAGCAGTTTCCATTTTCAAATGCAATGTCTAAAATATGTCTTCTTCGCTGAGGCTTTTCAATTCTCTTGGGCATGGGTACCTGAAGGCTGACCCCTCAGTCCTCTAAAGAAATAAGGCCACTGTTCTCCCCCTCCCTCTCCCCGCCTACCTCTCTCTCAGAGGGTGGAGGGAAAATAGAGGCCTGAGATCCTGCAAAAGAAGCAACGTGGCTACGAACATGGCGCAATCCTCCCAGATGTCTAAACCCCCATCAACAACAGGAACCCCACCCTCAGGTCTAAAAGCACAGACGCAATGAAACATGATATCACTGGAACCATCAAAACCCTCTTGTCCCTAGACTACATCCACAAGGACAATGATATCCAAGGGGCCTCGGAGTGTTTTAATCCTACAATTGGCTTTTGCCAGTTAAAACAAACAAACCAGCAAATGAATAAAGAACCTCATCCTGGAATATTTTGGGGTTAAGGAGTGCCTGATAATGCATACCTTTCTCCAATCGGCCATTAAGCTCACTTTCAGGGCTAGAAAGAATAAAAACTTGAAAAATACACATCCACTGGACTAATGGGATTTTCCATGGGAGCTCTTCAAGCTTCCATTTCTCTCCAGAATGGAGCTGAATCTCTGGAAGCCCTTTCCCCCAAAGCTGGCTATTGAAGGGGAGGGGAGGATATGAAAAATAGACCTGGTTTTTTCTCAAATCAACTTTCATTTTAACTTTACAGATGGAGAAACTGAGGCCCAGATGGAGGAAGAACTGTGCATAAAGTCACACAACTAAATTGAGGCTGACCCTGGATCAGAGCCAGGTTTCCTGGTTCAATAAAGCCCAACATAACCCATTGTCATCTCCTCTTTCCTGACATCACAGGTTGCCATGCTGACAGTGTGTGCACATCAACTGCTGCAGCCCTCCCCCTGGCTGGAATGGGACTTTCCATCTCCCTGCAGTTTTCCTCTCTCAGCCCCCTCCCTTCTTTGCCTTCCCCCACCCAGCCATCTTTTGCCCCAACCAGTCACCTTGTTTGCTGTCCCAACTATTCCAAATCCCATCTAGAGGGATGTGGATGACTTGAAATTCCTAGCACGCATTTAGAAATATTTACCAAGCCCCTGCTGAGGCCAGCCCCACCCTATGGCACCAGTGAGCCAGGAAGGCTCACAAAGTCCCTCCCTCAGGACCTGAGGCAACCTGGGGTGGGAGAAAGGCCATCTCCCCGTCTCCAAAACAGATAAACAAGACACAAGCCCAGCACCATAGAAACTTCTAGAAAGCTCAACAGATCAGAAAGCTCAGGAATTTGTGACAGTTCATACCCAGCAGGAAACCGTCTCAAAAACATGAAGCAGTCATCTTTCACCCCCAAAGCCAGGAATTCTGGGGCTAACCTTCTAGAAAATTCCCAGGGCCAGGAGAGGTGTGAGGAAAGCAGGCTGCGTAAGGGAAAGCTGAACAGCAGAGGAAAGGAATGAAATCCAGGACCCAAACCACAGACCTCCAAGAATCCCATTGCTGGCCTGGGGCTCCAGTCTGCCCAAGACCCAGCAGGGTGCCAGGGAGTGAGGGAGGAGGGGTGCTGCAGTAGAGGGGAGCAGAGGACAGCTGGGACGGGAACCCTCAGCCTGAACCTGAACTCCTGGCTGGGACTGGCACCAAGAGGAGTGGAGGGATGTGAAGCAAGTAAAGTCAGAGTCCCCTGGCACCTTGCCTGGTACTCGGCCGGCGCTCCGAACAAAAACGTGAGCACAGAGAACTAGGCAGCGCTCAAACATTTTTGGCGCACTTTGCTCCCCCAGGCTGCCAGCCACCTTCCCCAGGTGGCGCGAGCCTGGCCCTTCACTCTGGGCCCTTTCCCCTGTTCCTGCGCAAGACTGGGGAGGGAAGGGAGTGCGCGCTCCCCAGCCGCCGCAGTGGTTTGGAAGGCGGGAGTCCGGGACGCAAGTGGCCCGGGGAGAGGGGCGCCGCTTCCTCCCAGGGCTGCCCCTTAGAGGCCCGGGACGGCCGTCCTAGAGGGAGCCTGGCTGAGGCTGGCGCGCGTCGAGGGGACTCAGGGCCGGAATTGCAGGGGTCCTGGGAGCCAGCTGGGCTGGCGGGGAAGGGCGGATGGGCGCGGAAGCCCATCGGGTCCCGGGCTGGAGACTCACCTGGAGTGAAAGATCAGGAACATGTAGAGGAGGATCAGGAGAACTTTGCCTAACATCGCGGTGGGGACCGGGGCGACCACCTGCGCGGAGGTCGCGGCGCGCGGTCTGCCGCTTGAGCGCGGCCGTGGGTTTTGAGGCTCCAACTTTCACTCCTCCCCCTCGCCTCGCCCCACCCCGCGCTCCCGCCTGGGCCCGCCCCCGGCCCCGATGGAAATCTCCGACGCCGCGCTCGCTGCGGCAACGGGAGCGGGGCCGGGGGGAGCCGAGTCGCCGACGCCCCCGCCCCCCTCCGCCACCACTGCGGCGCTGCCAGACAGCCAGGGGCGGGGGCCGGGGGAGGCGGCGAGCCGGCGGAGGAAAGGGCGGCCCGCGGCTGTGGCTAGGAGGGCGGCCGCAGGCTGGACCAGGCAGTAGTAGAAGGGAGGCTGGGTGGGCTTTTGTCTCCTCTGCGACCCTCACCAGCCCCCCTGGCACGCCGCAGGCTCTAGCTGAGCTCTCCTAGGTTCCCCTCCACCACCTGTTGCATCCCACCATTCCCTGGCCTCACGGATTTTCCCTGGTCTCACACACAAGCTGCAGTTCTTCAGAGCACCTCTGTTGGTTTCCAAAGGAAGCTTGGCCGCTCAGCACCTTCCTTTGTCACCGGGAAGAAAACAGGCTTGGGGGTCTCCCCAGTAAGTTCTGGTCTCAGCTACTACAAAAGACAATTACCAAGATTACCAAGGCATCTGGGGGCAAGAGAGTACCTGCCAACAGAGAACTAGGGAGAGGCATTCACTGGTGGACTTTCTTTGAACGCCACAGAAACGTACATTCAATGTACCCACCCCTTCAGCCTGTTGCAAATCTTTACAATGCCTTCCTCTCTCATCAGTATCAGAGGATTCCAGGCAAGGAAGATGATGTTCAAGGATGCTTGAGATACTTGATATATTCCCCCATGAATAGGGGAGACCCCATCCCCAATCTTCTGACTTCTGATACCACCTGGAGCTAAGTCTCCAGAAAGATTTGTGTGACAAGCTGATGCCACATACTGCAGCATCCTAGAAAGAGCCTTGCACAGCCCACCTTGCAAAGGTTTTGCTGTATCACACTAATCGAATTTACCCTCTCCAGCACCCTCCCCTGTAGCACCACTCTGCTTTGTCATCTGCACAACATTATCTAACTGATGATTTTCTTGGGCATTTCTTTGTGAGCTTGTTTACAGTGGGTCTCCTTTGCTGAAGTAACTCAGTGGCAGACATGCACATGGACATGTCCACCCACAAAATTT
>PVKS010053945.1:0-10232 GCA_004027875.1 Aplodontia rufa
CTTTCATGCTTCAGGGTGTGCAGATTACCCAGTGCATGTCTGCTAGCTTGTTCCATGCTGTTATTGGCTCAACTGAACACACTGGACCAAGATTTAAAAAGGAAGTCAAAATAAGAAAGCATTCCCATCCCAACTCCAGATCTCTCCCACCACACTATATGGGAAGGAAATCATGAGATCTGAGTAGACTTCATATCCAGCACTTGGAAGAAGGAAATCCCTTGACTCACTCAGCTGGGTCTTAAGAGACCCTTCACTTTTTATCCACTGCACATTTTCATTTTAGAGACAGAATCCAGATAAGTTAATCTAGCTACAGTAAGCTGGGGGCAGATCCATGGCTGGAATGCGTGTCTTCCAGCACCCTGCTGAGCTGGCTTTGGCAACCAGTCTTCCGCTTTCATGCCCCCAGGTCTTCTCTCACACATTCCTTCCTTATGGTACGTTCTTGTATCTATTGCAAGTGTCTGACGTCCTTGGCAAATGCTATCCC
The DNA here is from genome assembly GCA_004027875.1 of Aplodontia rufa. Lineage (NCBI taxonomy): Eukaryota > Metazoa > Chordata > Mammalia > Rodentia > Aplodontiidae > Aplodontia > Aplodontia rufa. Next base: position 494 of record PVKS010053945.1, read on the forward strand.
CCCTATAAAGCCTTTAAATTCCTGTGACCCAAAGGTGGCTCAGAGATAGCAGAGTAACTATGAGGGGCTGCTTCATCCCTAGAGGAAAACTCCTCAGAACAGAGTGTACACTCCAGATGCTCCTGCCTCCCACACCCCAACCCTCTTCCCACCATTCTGGTACTTGGCATGGGCTATATATGTGTCAAATTACATGAAATAGAATTTTAGCTTTATTATCATTTCTAAAATGTCTGCCTCAAAACTTAAGCTTTTGCTCTCCGTTAATATCATGCTTCTTGTTTCTTTATGGAATGATGATTCCTGGTCAAAGCATTTAGGGTTCATATGGTGTTTACTTCCCGTGGTTCTCTTTCACTGAGCACCATATTGGTGTCAAAGTCCTGCACGCTACAGAGTCTCTGTCACTCCAGTGGGAGAGTCAAGGAGAAAAACACAGTCAAGTCATGCCTGCACACATGCTGGGGAACCTGTTGGCACACTCAGTGTATACAGTTGTTAGTTGCTGTGGAAGACTGCGGTTTCCTACGCTGGAGGAGTTCACGGAGGCTCCGTAGAGGAGGTGATCTTTAACCTATTCCTTGAAAGTTGAGCAAGGAAAAAATCTGCCCAGAATTAACCCCTGCCGGAACTCTTAGTATATCCATGAAAAAAATAAAGATACTTGTGACCCTTCATGCTTTCTTTTTCACAATCTTGCTCATCTCTTAGCTGTCAGTCAGGGTCTGCAAGGACTTACATGATCTCCACCAGCTCACACAATTCATCTTGTGACTTTGTACTCCTTGAGCCAAGGATTCCAGTCACCTCCAGATGGTAGAGTGAGGACACCACTCTTGGATTCCACTACCCATCAGGCCATTGAGTAATTTGCTCTAATTCACGTGGAAAAAGGACAGACCCTGCCTGACTCCACACTCCATATCCAGCATCTCCCAGCTAATCATGAAGTCTCTTAGTGTGTGTGACCCCGAAGTTGCTGACCTTTTTAGAGCACTGAGGTCCTCACCTTTAGAGGGGGGATGATCAGGCTGATGCCTGCCCACTTGGGTTGTCATGAGCATCAAGTGAATTGAAGATGGAGAGACCAAGGACAGTGCCCAGCACATCAAGGGCCATGAACTTGTTGGCTTCAAGCAAATGTCCACCTCCATCATCATCATCATTAGCAACAGCAACAACAGTCTCATGACACCTGTAAGCTGAGTACTTTAATGCTTAAAGAGTTGTGCCAAACAAGGAACATGCTTCATTCAACACAGCACCTCTCCTTGGTATCACCATTTCTAATTTACACACAGCAGCACTGATGCTTGAGAGGGTTAAGTCCTGTTCTAAAGTAGCAAATGGCATTGACCCTGGAAAGGGTCCCCTGTGTCTACACCCATATCTGCTCCCTGGGGTATAAGCTCTTTAGCCATCCAGATTCTCCTTGAACCCCACAGACTGAAATGCTTGTGCCACAGCTCTTACCTGCAGCTGAACTGACTATTTCCTCCCAGTACCCAAGCCAAACTATTAAAAATAGTGACTTCCACAGGGTCCTGGTGCTGGCAGGTGTCCCAGCTGCATCTTCTCAGAGCCCTCCACTTGGCTTCTGGCTTCCAGGTAGAGGAAGTAGGAGAATCAGGGCTGGAGCTCAGGTGGCCTAGGGAACTCAGCATCTCCACAGACCATGGGGACAGACCCTCCTGATTCATGATTAGCACATGGCTGAGCCCAAGGCTGAACAAGACCTCACACCCTCGTCCACTGTGCTGGCCCCAGGTGCTTCTCTCCTTAGTCAGGGACACTCTCCTTAGGCCCATTCCTCAACAGCAGTCCCCATCCATAATGCCCATGACCCACCAGCACAGAGCGGAGCTGTGGTGTGCCCCCCTGCATTCAGTCCCCATTTGGGTTGGGCAGTGGCACAAATGCCACCACTTCTTCTGAGACACAAAATGTTAAGTGACTTTCCATGGGTCACTCAGCAGCTCACTCCAGGTGCCAAGATCTATGCATGGAAGCTGACCCACTAGAGCTGCCCCAAGAGGGATTCCGGGTGCTGAGATCTGAGTGTGGCTCCTCACCCACTGCAGCTGCCCCACGAGGGACTCCAGGTGCTGAGATCCGTCTGAGTTTGCTTCACAAGTGCCTCCCTCAGGGTCCTGGGGCTGGCAGGACAGAGTCCGCATAACCGCTCCCTGAAGGCCGTGATCCAGCAGAGTTGGCCTCCGGTCCCACTCTTGGGTTCTGCCTCCTGAATCCAGGAAGTTCAAATGGAAGACACCATGCAAAGCTGAAATGTTGTCTTTGTTTCTTCCCCCAAGTGCAGTGGTGAGGTTGTGAGCCCCATGACCTCAGAGAGCGACTCTACCTGGAGACAGGGCATCCATGGAGGAGACTGTTAAGGTGCAGTGGGGTCATGAGGGTGGAGCCCTCACCCAGCAGGACTGCTGTACTCATAGGATGAGGAAGAGACCCGGGAGGAGCAGGCGCAGTGGAGGACGCAGGGAGAAGCCCGTCTGCCAATCAAGGAGGAGCCTCGAGTGCAACCAGCCCTGTGGCACCTTGATCCTGGCCTCCCTGCCTCCAGAGCTGCAGGAGAACATGTCTGTGGGTGAAGCCTTCCTTGTTACGCAGGCCGAGCAGACTTGATCAGACCATAGCAAGCAGCACCTCGAGGATGTCCATGCAGGGAGCCGCGACTGTCTACCTTTAAGGAAAAGGTCACCCACACACACCAGCAGTGCAAGTGTTGTACTAGCCAGGCAGCGAGCCCCTGGGAACAGTGAAGGAGCACTGGGTTCAGTCTCCTTCCCCCGTCCCCACCCACTCTACCTCCCAATGATGAACACACCCCACCCGCCACCAGGATGCAGGGGCCTTGGGCTGATCCAGACTGGGCCTCCAACTTCGCCTGTGTGTCTGTCAAAATGCAGCCTCCTCTCCCTGCAAAGGACAAGTCGAAGCCATCTTTCAGGAGTTTGCTTCCCCTGACAGAAATCAGCAGGGTTAGAATAAACTGCATAAGTTATCAGCTCCTCAGGAAAGAACATGAAAAAGGCCCTTCTATCACTTAATGAAAAATAGCTTCTTTTTTGGACAGAACTTCATAGGCCTGCAATCAAGCCGTGGCTCCTCTCCCTCCCTGACGTGCCACGCAGGCAAAGCAAGTCGGCATCTATTAATAATATTTTCTCCTCTCCTTTCATTTTTCTGCATGTCCTACCACTGTCAGGCCCGTGATGCAGCCGCGCCTTTATCTCGTCCGAGTCTGGCCTGTCAGGGTGATAAACAATTCTAACAAGAATCAGAATAAAGATCTTCCCAGTAGACTCTGCCGAGAGATAGAGGCTTTTCTCATTTTCTCGACGGAAAAAAAAAAAATTTAATCTAGCGGCTCTGGCTTTTTTCAAGCGTCACATTCAAAGAGATGCAAATTTGTCAGAGCCGAGACCCCAGCTGACTCTGAGCACGGCAGGCATGAATGTCAAAGGGGGGAGGCAGTGTCTTTGACATGGCTGCCTTTTTTGGGGGGTTGGGGGGTGAGGAGCTCTCTGCCGAATGTTAAAAAAATAAGGCTCACTTTGTAGTATGCGTTTCAACAATTTTCATAAGTTTTCTTCTGAAATGAAAAAAAATTGCCATTGGGAAGGAAAAGAGAGAAGAAAGGGGATGGATGGAGATTTGGGGTGAAGGAGGAAGGCGCCCAGAAAACAGCTCCATGGTGATGCCGGGCTGGACCCCGAGGCGCAGGGACCGAATAGGCTGACTTGGTGGGCACCAAGTGAGCGAGCAAGTGCGTGTGGGCAATGAACAGTGTGCGGGTGCGCAGCGCGGAGCGAGGGTCCTACCCTTTGCTTGCTTGGATTATTTTCTCAGTTCGTTTCTTCTGGATATTTCTTCCTCTGTTTGCCATGCGCATGAACACATCTGCATTTCTCTTCTGTTGCTCTGAGCCTGGATGGCCTAATTCAGCTCAAAAGGGGACGAAGAGACCAGAAGCCAGGTGGGCTAGAGAGGGCCTGGGAGGTGGCCTGCACCTGCCTCCCAGGATCGCGGGCACGCTGCAAGGGGCTGCCCACGGCTGGTCCTGTGTGGACCCTAGGCCTGCTGGGCTGAGCTGGGCCTGATGGCCACAGTCTTGTTTAGTCTTGCACACGCCCACCCCAACACAACCTAGGGCCCCCACCTCAGGCTCTGTGGGCCACTCATCTCTTTTCCAATGCTTGTATGGTTTTTTTTGAATGGAGAGCCTGGGGTGTCCTGCTCCCAGGGGCCTCTTCTTCCCCTCCACTGCTGCTCTTGCTTGGTTCTCCACCACTCCCTAGGACACCACCCCCTCCTGACCATGTCCCTGGGATCTTGCTCAGCTCCACAGCACAGAGTTCTGTCCCCCAGAGAGACTTGAGCCTTGTATGCAGCACACATGAGCCAAAGGTCAAGGTTGAGAGGAATAGCGATGATGGAGGAGCTGGCAGTCAGGCCAGCAGAGGAGACAGACAGCAAAGCCAAATCGCAGCCATTGCCCAAGTGACCCTCACACACAGGACTGGCCTTCCCTTTCCCTGCAGGCTCCCTGAGAGCCAGGACCCCAGACCCACAGTGCCTAGCATCTGTTACGAAAGTCCGGGGCAGAAGCCCCGGACTCAGTGAAATGATCCCTTTCTGCAAAGAGTCCCCACTCCATTCTGCAGCCACTGCACCTCCAATGCAGCATTTGAAGACTTCTTCCCACTCTGGAGACCATTGGAAAGCTGAGAATTTACCCCTTTAGGGCTGGAGGGACATGCTAACAGGGGACAGTTTGGGATACTCAGAGCTATGCACTGTAATAGGAAATGAGTCACCGCAGAGCCCTCTCAACTGGCAGGAGCAGCAGGTGAAGAGGAAGCTGGGGCTACTCTTTTAGTTGAGCACCCACATGGGGCAGCTAGCACAGAGCTGAGTTCAGAAGCCTCGATCCACAATCCTGGTTCAAGACCTGTCACTGCTATTAGTCAAGTTCCTTGGGAAAAACACACCAATGCTCTAATTCATAATTCCCATGTCAAAACCAAGCAAACAGACACCACCACCAGGACCCCTGCCACCTCAGCTCGTGGAATTGCTGAGCCCAGGAAAATTAGAGTCGTCTGGAATCTGAGGGAAAGCCCACGCAGACGGCTTCTTTTTCACTGTCTTCCCTCCTCTTTCCTCCCTCTGGTATCATTTTACCCCCAAAGCCTAGCAAAGATGTCACCACCACCATGAAGCCTCTTCTTACCTGTGGGGACAGTTTAATCCTCTTCCCCTGTGTCTCCACACCTTCACCAAATGCCACTCTCTGCTCACCTCTCTGGAGCTGGTCTGAACCTGTCTCCTGTCTCTGCCCAGTGCTCCTCCAAGTCTCAGACGACACTTATCCCCACGGAGTAGGGCCCAGAGGAAGGGCTCAGAAAGGATTCGTAAGGAAGATGAATTTAAATTTGCATGAGCAAATGACAAATGCCAGTAAATGCAAACCCAGAGAGCACAGAAAGCAGCTCCCTAAACACTTCTCCACGTGACCCCCAGGTCTGAAAGAGGAGCAACTCCACATTTATTGACTGTACACTTAGGAAAAGATTGTTTTGTGTTTAACTTGAATTAGCTCATCAGCGTTAAAAAATACCACTGAGTGGGTTATTATTCATGATTTATTCAGGAAAAAAATCAGTAACTGCTTTAAGATATTTGATTAAATCAGAGCAAAAGTCTCAGTTGTCTGCATTTTAGATGGAGGAATAATCACCCCTTCAACCACCACGTGCTAGTGGGGGGCCCACTGCATGCCAACACAGGGCTTGTCCCTAGGAGTCACACTGCTGAGCCCAGATATTATGGTGCCTACCCACAGTGGGCTTGGATTCCAGGAGGGGAAGGAATTTTTAAAACTGAAGTAGAAGAATCTGTAAACCAATCACAACTCTGATAATGTTCTATAAAGAATGAATACTGGGGGCTGGAGAGGCAGCTCAGCAGTAGAGCACTTGCCTGGCATGCATGGGGACCTAAATTCAATCCCCAGTACCACACACGACCAAGCACGGTGAAAAAATAAAAAATTGACTCTCTTCCACTTCTTCTCTCTCTTAAAAAAAAAAAAGAAAGAAAAAGAAAAAGAGTGATAACTGGGACCAGGGAAAGAGTGAAAGACCTCTCTGGGGAAGATCAGTAGTCTCAGCCTGGAAGATTGCAAAGGAGCCTAGAAAGAAAGAGAAGGAAGAACATTGCAGGCAAGGGCATGGCATGCTGGAAGGCCTTGAAGTACGGAAGAGCTTTAGTATATTCTAGGACACAGACTCACATGGCTGCAGAGTGGTAGGTGAGGAAGGCTTGACCTGAGTTTGGAGTTAGGGGTCAGAACACCCGGAAGACTTGCAGGTGGCTGTGCAGTCTGAGCTGTACCCCTCAGCTGGTGGAGTGGCACCAGGCACCAGTAGTTCCCATCAGGGAATGCCAGGCTGATGATAGTTCAAGGTCACTCTGTCTACAGTACAGAGGGTCAACTGAAGGACTGAAGACAAGAAGTCAGAGGTCTACTGCAACTAGGCACCCTGGACATGGTGGTGGCCCTCCTGGACTGGTTGTAGCAACCCACCTGGAGAGAAGGGGCTGAAATGGAGAGAAATGGTGGGAATAAGATTGGCAGTCTTGTTGGAGAACTGGCTTTGAGAAATGGCAGAGATGAAATTACCATGGCAACTCCCAGGTCTTCAGCTGGGACAACCGGAAGGATGGTGAAACATTTATTAAGTTAGGGCAAACTGGAGAATGGGTGTCATAGATGAGGAGTCAATGCAGGGGTGCAAAGTTACTTCAAAGCTTTCTCTTGCTGCCTCTCAATGTCTGTAGAATACCTAGCACCTCACACAGAATGAGCACATTACTTGATGACAAAAAAAATAAGACTGGTAGACTCTAAGTAGGAACACAGACCTGTTGGTCCAAAGTTCAGATCAGACATATAAATTGGGACTCCATGAGTGTGAATATGCCGAGGAGGCTAGAAGCACAGAGTAGCAAGGGGTACCAATGGGGAAAAGCTCACGGGAGAAGCCTGAGGTGCAGGAGCCACGGTGACAAAGAGTTCCAAGCAGCCCCTGGAAACCAGGAAGCCAGGCGGAGAGTGTGAGGTGGCCAGCCACTCCCACAGCCTCTGAGAGGTCCTGTTCCATGGAGCTCCAGATGTACCCATTAGGTGCAAATGCCAACACCAAACACTGGACTCAGGTGAGGACATCGCTTTGGTCTTTATCACATGCTGATCAGCACAAATGGCAAAAAGAATAAAGATCCACAAATTGCAACCCAACAGCAAAGAGTAATAGCCCACGGGGAAAAAAATCTCAGGCAATAATAAGATTTGTCACTCATTCCTAAGTTGAGACAGGGACATCTGTGTGGAATCAAAAGATCGGAGACCAAGACCCAACCTCTCCACTTCCAGGTGGGCTTATTAAAGCCCTGGTAAATAACAAACTTCTTGTCCGTGGAAATGGACATTAAAAATTCCTCACCCGTCTATTCGCAGAGTATTCACAGAATCAACAGGGCTGAAGAGTGTGCTAAGCTTTTGAAACTGGGGAAATCTGCTGCATGTGCCGAGGACCATTCGAGACAGTCGAAACCACCGCGGCTCACTCCCGATCGCTTGGCTCGTGCTTTAGAGCCGGGGTTTAGTTAGTCCACTGCCTTCAAGGGGTCACCGTCTGACGTTCATTTGATCTTCATCAAATGAACGTCACACCCTGCAGGAAGCACTCTAGGATTTTGGAAAATCTATGCCATCATGCATGGGGTCAAATGACCAAGATACACTGAATGCTAGCAGTCACGATGTCTCACTATCAAAATGGAACGAAGAACCCACCCCCCATGAAATAAAAGCCTCGCCTGCATTTTGGGATATTGTGAATCTCTTTCTAGGCTAGCTTGGCTTTAGAGTTGCCCATTCCCAGCTAGAATTTGATTCCTTGAATGACAAGGTCTACAGCACAGCAGACTCTGCCACAGGATTCTTCTCCGAAGATCTCCCGCACTAAGTGGCTTTTCCAAGGGCAGCAGGTCTGGGTGTTAATCCTGAAGTTTCAATTTGGGGAGTTGGGGGGCAGACATTTCAGAGGCCCTGTGAGATTGATAAAGTCCGCAATGTGGAGGTCGGAAAAAGACACACTAGGAGGTCATGGCAGCTAAGGAGACATGACTGATGGGGAAGAACAATTTTCCCAAGAGGGAAGATGGACAGGTGGATAATTCACGCTGAGCTTGCCCTCTTGGCTGACTGTCTGCTCTTGGGGACTAACACTCACCCCAGACGGAAGGAGTGCATCATGCCTGGCTGGCCACAGGGAGCCAAAGAGTGACTGGACTTCAATGTCCACCTCTCACAGCTGGGAATGGGGTGTGGCCCACAAGGACCTGGAGGGTGCTGGAGGGTGCGTCAGGTGTGAGCCCTGGAGGAGCCAATTTAAGGTGAAAGGTCTGGGGCAGGGGGACTCTGCAACACAGGCTCCTTCCTGTGAATCTACTTCCAGACCATGTGTGATTCTAATAGATCTGCCACCTTAGAACTGAGTCGTCCCCAGATTCCTAGGACAGGAATCGAGGAGTTCTTCCCTCTTGGCAGAGTAGCTGGTTCCTGGAACTCCCAGCCCACGCTTCTGAGAGGTCCTCGATGCAATCTCCCTCCTCCATCTTCCTGCAGGCTCCACCCAGGGATTGGGGATCCCCAGGCTCCTCAGTGTGGGAAGCACCATGGCTCCAGTCTGGTGTGCGTACTATTCAGCTGGTCCTTTAACATCAAAATGTGGATATTTGTGTCTCCACTCTAACAGGTCTCAATGAGTCATTGGTCTATGATTTGAGTGATTCTGGCTCTGGGATTTGGGAAGTTCTTTGAGCAATACAGGGGCAGGGTTAGGGGCCATGGTTAAGAACTCTAGCTCTGACGGTGGGATGCCCAAAGCTGAAGCTCTCTTCTCCTGATTCCCACTGTGCATCTGGGCGGACGTTGAAACCCTCTACGTTTGTCTCCCACCTCTATAAAAATGAGAATAATAGCAGTATCTACTTCATGAACCTTTAGTGAGGGCAAAATATAATAACCCAAGCAACATCGTGAATCCTAGTATGTGGCACACAGTAGGTGTTAAATAAAGGGTCGTGATTGAGATTACATATTTAAATACATAACACAGAAGCATCTGAAAGAGAATCTTGTCTTGAAAGTACCCCCTCTGTGGTTGGAATAAGGGTGTTTTTGTTCTTTTTGTTTTTTAAGAGAAAAATAATCAATTTTATTTATTCATCTGTTTGTTGTTTCTCTGCCATTTAGTTGTGTATATGGTGCTGGGGTTTGAACCTGGGACCTTGTGCATGCAGGCAAGTGCTCCAACCACCGAGCCACTGCTCCAGCTCCTGTTTCCCCAGTGGCTGGGGACCCCTGGACTGGACGGTGCCCAGGCAGTGTTGCTGAGTTGGTACCAACTCAGTTGTGACAGCACCAGCGTCATCCAATCTTGCCATCTGATCACCAATACCATTCCACCTTGGCAATGCGTATCTGAGCAGGACAAGTCACCAACATGCTTCTGCACTTGGGATCCAGCAGCAAATGCGAGTGGTTCTGGGTGTGAATGCAACCCTTTTTGAAGTAAGCAATGTGCAGGAGAAAGTAGAAGGGTGATTCTGAGCTAGTCTGAGAAATTCTGTGATGAGCTCACCATGGCTC
>PVKS010053946.1:0-10219 GCA_004027875.1 Aplodontia rufa
TAAAGGAAGAGGGACAGTGCGTGTGTGAGAGAGAGAGAGAATCATTTTATTGAGTTTTTCACATGGCTTTTGTTGCTCTGACATTTAGTTGTGTACGTGGTGCTGGGGTTTGAACCCATGTACTCACACACACGCTGGACAACATGAAAACATTTTAATAAAACTAAAATATTTTATAATGGTGAAAAGACAAAGCACTATATAATAAAATTAAGACTTTGATAGAGTCGACAAAGTAATACCTTTTCCTCACCCAAGGTTGACATTCTTTTGACAAAAGATAAATTAAGAAGACCAAAACAGGGCTGGAGCAGTGGCTCCGTGGTTACTACGCTTGCCCAGCTTGTACAAGTACACGAGCTCAAACCCCAGCATCCACCTACACAGTGACGTCTCAGAGCAACAGGGGCCACGTGTTAAAAGCTAAATAAAATTGATTCTCTCTTTCTCCCTCTCACTGGAAAAAAAAAGACAAAAACATAACCAACTTAATCAAAGTCTTATACGATGTAAGAGGGACACCTACAACCCCAGTTTCTCGGAAGGCTGAGGCAGGAGGATCACAAGTTTGAGACCAGCCTCATCAATTTAGCAAGACCATGTCTCAAAATAAAAATAAAAAGGACTGGGGATATAAATCAGTGGTAGGGCACACCTGGATTCAATTCCAGAAAGAAAAAAAAATCAATAAAAAGATAGAAATGAAGGGAACTGTATATGCTCATGCCTCAGTTAGATGAAAAATGGACCCTCATGTAGAAGTACAATTGGCCTAATGGTCATCAGATGGGCGGAACTCAGCAAGGCCAACTTCAGGGTCTCTGGGTCTTCCCTGTACCTAGGGCAGGAAAACTGTCACATGAGAGTCTTCCTGGGAAAAGGAAGAATTCTTTTTATGACTCTGGGAAGAAAGGGAGGAGGTCAGAGAGACCCTTCTGCCCTGCAGTTTTCTCCATTACTTTAGGTTGGTAGACTCAGTAGTCCAAGGGGTCACACTTTGGGGCATTGTGTTCTGAGCCTGACACTTCCTGTTTTAAAAATCCTTAGAACCGGGCTGAAGTGGTGGCTCAGCAGATTTGGTGCTTGCCTGGCATGCGCGAGTACGAGGGCTCAAACCCCAGCTCCATAACGAAATATCTGAGCAACAAAAGCCACATGAAAAACTAAATAAAGCTCATTCTCTCTCTCTCTCTCTCTCTCTCTCTCTTAAAAAAAGAAATCCTTAGAACCTTCTTAGGAATAAGTTATCATTTGATGAGAGAGGAAGGTGAGTCACCCCTACCCTGCCCCATGGAGCATATCGTTTGTCCTGTTTACTTGACAGTAATTATATACATGTTTAAACAGTTATGTTTCTAAGTGTATATATTTATTCTACAGCATGAAAAATGAAATGAGTTGAAAAATTAAATTTAAAAATACCAACAGTATATCAAACAAGGAACCAGGGAAGGCCAGGTTATTACAACTTTAAAAGCCATGGCCAGTGAAGACCTCACCTGGACAGTGACATTTAAGAAAGACCAGCAAGTGACCAGGTGCAGTGGTGCATGCTTATAATACCGGTGATTCAGGAGGCTGAGGCAGGAGGATCCCAAGTCCAAAGCCAGCCTCAGCAATTTAGCAAGGCTTTAAGCAACTAGGGAGGAGACCCTGTCTCAAAATATAAAAATAACAACAACAAAACAACAACAACAATAATAATAATAATAAAGGCTGAAAATGTTGCTCAGTGGTTAAGTGCCTTTGGATTCAATTCCCAGTACCAAAAAAAGAAAAAGATTAAAAAAAAGAAAAAAGAACAGAAGGTGTGAGTGAACCATGCTGTATCTGGGGGAAGATTTCAGGCACAAGAGGCAGAAAATGCAAATGCCCCAAGGTGGAAGCATACCTGGGATGCTCATCTTGTGTCCCTAACTCAACTGCAATTTTTTTTTTTTTAAGGAATCACAACATGTACCTGTTTCAGTCACCACAAACCCTGATTGCAAAGCCCAGAGCTGTATTCAGGAAATGCTGATTAGTCATTATGATGCAAGGACTGAAAACAAATGTTCAGAATTCATGATCTTTTCCTTAAAATTCTCCATTATCACTTTGTTTCTCATTTCTTTATATGGAAGAAATTTTAAACTTAAGATCTGTTCAAATCTTGGGGCTCAGCAGTTGGGGCACTTGCCTGGCATGCACAAGGTCCCGGGTTCAAACCCCAGCACCACATACACAACTAAGGGTTGGAGAAATGAAGGTCAGATGAAAAACTAAGTAAAAATGATTGTTCTCTCTCTCCCCCTCATTCCCTCCCTCTCTTTAAAAAAAAGAATCTGTTCCAATCTGGCTATGCCTCATGAGATGGAAATTTTTTCTTCTCTAGAGATATTCAACCAGACCAAAGCCTCAGTGGGTAGGGATGTCCTAAATGTGGAACATGTGTCAGATGGGTGACTGGCCTAGAGGATCCATCATACTCCCTCCATCATTCAATGTTCAACAGATATTGTTGAACAGTGAACAAGACCAAAATCCCTGCTTTTCTGAATAAACTATTTTGTCAGCATCCTAATAGCTGCTATAAACCTACTAGATTGGCAAATAAACAATGCTAATTTTTTATTAGAAGTATATAGAGATACAGTTGAGGGGGAAACATTATCAAAACAGTAGCAATCAATGTATGTATACTTTGTTATCCAGGGGTAATGCCAAAGCATAGATGACCACCTTGGGTTTCACCTGTTGCAGTTTCCCCCAGAAGAACTCATGCGTTAAATAGATAGTTCATGGAGGAATGACATCGGCTTCTGGGATGGTTCCACCATCTTCCCAATCTCCAGACTCCTATGAGTTCTTCATATACCCTCCCCCCTCCCTATCCCCCTCCCTACACCTCCAAGCATCCTAGAGAGCTATCCCCCTATTACTCTGAAAGCCATTCAATTTGAAGTTTAAACAATGCTAAGTTAAAAGAAGGAGGAGGAGGAGGAGGGGGAGGAGAGGAAGGAGAAAGAGGAAGAGGAGAAGGAAGAGGAGTAGGAGGAGGAGGAGAAGGAGAAGGAGGAGGACAAGGAGGAGGAAGAGGAGGAGAAGGAGAAGGAGGAGGACAAGGAGGAGGATGAGGAGGAGAAGAAGGAGCAGGAGCAGGAGGAGGAGGAGGAGGAGGAGGAGGAGGAGGAGGAGGAGAAGAGGAATTGGAAGGGAAAGGAGAAACAGAAGCAGACTCCTTCCCTAAGAGTGAGCAATTTGTAAAGTCATTTCTGTGTCCCTCAACTTTTTTCTTTCTTTCTTTTCCCCCATTCCACAGCCCTGCTGGAGACTGAGCCCAGGGTGGGGCTCTACCACTGAGATACATTCCCAGCCCGCTTGCCCGTTAGGAAGATATCTTGGACCAGGGATGTAGCTCAGGTGTAGAGCACCCGCCTAGCATGCATGAGGCTCCTACTTCAATCCCCAACACAGAAAAAACAAAAAGTTACCTTATTTACTCTTAAAACTCCAGAATCTGGCATAAAGATGCTTACTAAGTGATAACTTACTGCATTATCTTAAGTAAATTCTATATCTCTGGCAATCACAGATTTAAAAAGGATTTACAATTCTTTTGTTTGTCTTTTTTCACATTAAACATGAGCCTGAAGCAATGGCATTGATTTCAAATTGAATATTGCCTGCAGAGAAATTGCTGAAAGAAAGATTCACCTTTATTTGCTCACAAAATTCCATTTTTTAATGCTAACCATTTACTGAAGTTAAGAGACCCCATTGGTTAACTTGAGATCTCTTGAGTGAAGGAAAAAAAAAAAATATATGTGTGTGTGTGTGTGTGTGTGTGTGAAAAAGAATCTGCAAACAAATGCATAGAATTCCCCTAGCCTGTCAGGATGGGGCGGGGCGGGGGGCACTTTAACAAGAATAGAGGATAGGATTAGCAATTAAAGATCAATGTTTGGGGCTGGAACGGTGGCTCAGAGGTTTCAGCGCTTTGCCTGGCAAGCATGAGGACCCGGGTTCAAACCCCAGCACCACATACACAACTAAGTGTTAGAGCAACGAAGGCCATGTGAAAAACTAAGTTGTTTCTCTCTTTAAAAAATAAAAATAAAAAAAATAAAGATCAATGTTCAAGAGGCTGGAGCAGTGACTTGGTGGTTACAGCGCTTGCCTCCCAGGCGGGAGTAGTCAAGTTCAAACCCCAGCACCATGTACACAACAAAGGAATGAAAGTCACATGAAAAACTAAATAAAAATTGCTTCTCTCTCTCTCTCTCTCTCTCATTGTCCCCTCTTTCTTTAAAAAAAAAAAAATGTTCAAAGAGTAAATGGAACAGATACCCCTGGTACCATGGCTGTATTTGTTAGAACTAAACTAAGTTGCAGTAACAGATCCCTGCAATTCAGGGAACGTTGAAGAAAGCGTGTCCTTTCCAACACCAGGATTCAGGGAAGGGTGGCAGACCAGAGGTGGCTCCTTCATACAGTCATTCAAGGACTCAGGCTGATAGCAGCCCTGCTGCCTTCAACACACAGCTTTTAAGGGTGCCTGGACACTCATTCCAGCCAGCCAAAGGGGAATGTGTAATGAAGGGTGACTGGAAGCTTTCATGGGCCAGAGTTGAGAGTGGTACACACCACCTCTCCTCAAATTCCAGGTACCATAACCACATATAACTTCCCAAGAGACAGAAAAAAATGTTGTGGAGTTCTGGATCCAACAAGGGAATGTACTTTGCAGACTACTGGTGATCTCTGCTATAATGGAAATGATAAATGAAATCCCAGTTCTATAAGTTTCCCCACTAGAATATTTGCCAGTGTAGTGGTGACCACCTGCAATCCCATTCACTGGGGAGGCTGAGGCAGGAGGATGGCAAGTTTAAGGCCAAGCTGGGCAACTTAGCAAGACCCTGTCTCAAAATAAAAAATAAAAGGAGCTGAGGATGTAGTGAAGTGATAGAGCACCCTGGGTTCAACCCTCAGTATCAAAAATATAAAATAAAATAAAATATGTATATTTGCCAATGTTCAGCCTCCAGTTAAATTTGCATACTGGGAAAGACTCTGCCCTGTCAGAGTTCACAATTTATGAATGGATTAGGTTCTGCAAGTTCACTTGAGTTTACTAAAATATATTTTCTGCATGTGTGTGTGTGTATGTTAATAGGAATTGAATCTGAGGCCCTCTACCACTGAGCAATATCCTCAGCCCCCCCCCTTTTTAATTTTGAGGCAGGGTCTAGCAAAATTATTGAGAATCTCACTAAATTACCAAAACTGGCCTCGGACTTGCAATCCTAATGTCTCAGCCTCCCAAGTCCCTGGGTTACAGGTATGCACCACCATGCTTGGCTTAAAGTTTTTCTGATAGAAGAATAATAGGCTGACCCACAAATTATTATTTATCCTACATAGTCGAACATTATAAAACCTGCTGAGTTTTGGACACTGTGCAGAAGAATGATGTCTTCCCCCCTACTGCTGGGGGGAAGAAAAGTTGAACTGATAAATAAATCTTTTATGGAACACCTTACTTACCTTGTTAATCTCCTTTCAAAAGGCACCTGTCACCTTCCCACTCTGCCAAACATCCCGAGGAAGTTTCCCAGTCGTTGCAATCAGCAACGTTGCTGTTCTTCTCAGGATGTTAAAGCAGTGGTCTTAAGTTTTGAAATTTACGTTCACAGATAAACTCATAATATAATAGCTGGCAGTTACTAAACATTGAATATACACGAGCACTATGTTCTCTAAATTTCATTTTACTCTTTTATAAAAAGGAAACAATAGTATCATTGATCTCAAGAAGTTATTGGAAGGATCAAATGAGAAAACACCTACAAAGTGCCTTGCTATTGCCTGAGAGTAGTCAATTTACTCAACAAATGATAGCTATTATTTCCCTAATTTGTTTATTCTCACTCAGAGGATAAGGGTGTGAAGAGGTCATTAGCACTCAGCTCTCTTCCCCTTCTCCCGGAGCAAATCTTCCAACTTAGAAAAGTAACAAGTTGCACTTCTTGAATAGGACGCTGGTTCCCAATGCTAATGTGCCGGAAGTGCTTGTTAAACTTGTAAATTCCCACAGCCAGAAATCCCCATTCAGTGGCTCCAGGTAAGCACAGTTGCCACCTTGAACAACACCAGGGGGCACCATTCACATCCATTGCATATAAATGGTGCTTCCTGGAGTTTTGCAAATCTGTAGTTCCGAAGTTGAAGCCCAGGAAATAGTATTTAAAACAAATATCCAGGTGATGCGGTCAATTCTCCAGTCTTAAAAAAAAGATTGTTCTAGAGTGACCTTTAAAGTGTGGGAACCTGAGAAAGCTGTTGTCCCCCAAGTTAGGTCAGCGTCCAAAAGCTGTACTAAAAAATCAACAAAACCACATTTTAAAACCTGATTAAGGCTTTGCTCCTTGGAACTTTTTTCAGAGGCTGGCATCAGCGGAACTAGACCTTTACCTGTGAATTCCTTTCAAAGGCTTCACGTGGCTCTTCAGACTTCATCTCATTAATCCTCAGGACAGTTCTCTGAGACAGGTGGCAGACATCCACCTTCTCATTACGGGTGGCTTGAGGCAGGAGCAGCGTTCCTGGCCCCAGAAGATTGCTGCCAAACCTGGACAGGTCTCCTGCAACCTCCCCAGGCTCCATCTGTAAGACTCGCAGCCTCTACTTTTTGTGGAGGAAATCTTCACCAGTTCCCATACAAGAAAGACGGTGGAAAAGGTAAGTTTCATTCATTTACCCATTCCCTCCATTCACAGATATTTGTTGAAAGTAGGTGGATGTTGAATTCCAAATGCATAAAGACGAGAGAAAATGCACATTAATTGGGCACTAAATAAATGCAAGATATATATATATATAATTAATTAGATTATTCTATTCTTTGCAATACGTTAGAGAAATAATGACAGCACCATTTTTACAATTTTTAAAAAGTTTTACTTTAAAAATTTTTCACAATTACTGGTCCTGTTTCCATAGTTAGCAAATATTACAATTAAACTTTAAACTGAAGTTTGTCTGATTCCAAAATCCGTGCTTTTTTCATAGCCCCTGCCCTTAAGGACTTTGCAACCCAAAACAAAGAGAAGTACACAAATAACTATTATGTGATGATGATAGTTAACATTTTTTGAGCACTTTGCTAACCTAATATGTTCCAGGCATCGTTGAATCATTCACTTTACACAGATTCTGGGGTTGGTTGGTTGGTATGTTGTTGTTGTTTTGTTGTTGTTGTTTGGGTTTTTTGTTTGTTGCTTTGTGATTGGGGCAGTACTTACTGGGAATTGAACCCAGGGCACCTTACCCTATATCCACAGCCCTTTATATTTTTTATTTTGAGATAGGGTCTTGCAAAGTTGCTGAGGGTCTTGATAAAGAGATAGATACTATTAATAGCCGCTGTTATAGATGAGAATGATCAGAGGTTTAGAGAAGTTAAAAAACTTGTGAGCAGGAGGGAAGATTTGAAAACTACCACTGACACAGAAAGAGGACCTTGGCTGTTTCTATAAGCCGCCAAGAAGCAGATACTTAAGACCTGCAGAGAAGCCTGAGAGAGACAGATTTCAGTCACAGTGAAGATCTTATGAACAAAGCAATCCAGGTGTTTCTCCTGGAGTGAGTGAATTTCCCTTCTTGAGAGGCGTGGAAACATAGGCATATCGCCACTTTCAGGAGATGTTCCAAAATGGATGTCATTCCCATCAGGCAAAGATGTCCCCTGTTCTCAGCCCTGCCAGATGCCACTCCCAGTTCAACTTCCATACATTCTTCAGATTTCGGCCTAAATACCACTTCCTCAGAGACATCTTTCTGGATCCCCATCCCTCAGCCCCCGCTCCCATTACACATTGTCTTAGCTAGCTCCTTGTATTTCTCTGTCATGGAACTTAGAGCATAATTACATAACTGTGTAATGAATTATGGAATGTTAGTTCATTGAGGGCATAGACTGTGTGACTCTTGTTCCGAGTGTTTACCTACCTGGTCCCTTTCTGTGTCTGACACGTTACACACTTAACAAATATTCCTGGAGAAATGAGTGTTTATGGGTGATTGGCCAGATGTGAATTCTCAGAACTGACCCAGAAGAAGATGCCATCAACTCCCCCCAGTAACGGACTTGAATATTTCAGAGCCTGGGGGCCCTTCATCCACCTGTTAAAGCATACACCTCATTGCACGCTCGTTTACACTTAATCTTTTTCTTTGTTTGCAGCTCAGTGTCAAAGCCTCATTCAGACTGGTTCATCCTTGCCCTGGAAACTGTGCAGCAAGGACTAGCACTCATTTCCAATACCCCTGGCTTCTGTGCCCAATTCATTTCATGTTCATCCATGGGCTTTGGCCTGCCTATCTCCCTTGTCCATCTGTTTGGACAGCAATGTGCCTGCTTGTGGGTGGTTAGATCTTTGGCTGGGATAGAATCTCTAAACAATGCAAGAGGTTTACATGGGCAAGCTTCACTACATAGTCAGAGACATCTGTCTTGTGGAGAGGGTCTTCTCTCTGAAAGCCAGGTCAACACATGCCCCCTTTATTGTACCGTTATTGTACTCTGTTGTACCTGTCAACATGTGGATGCTCAAACTGAAAGAAGATCCAAACAAAAATTAAAGTCACAAACCATTCATTTGACAAAGATCACTAACTGCCCATTCTGGGCTGGACAGTGGTAATGTCACCTGCAAAACCAAGGAAGTGTTCAGTGGGGAGACGAAGAGATGAGAATGCTCAATAGGCCTGAGGAATTGTTGGGAAAATTCAATATATGCACCCAGAAAAAGGGTTCTCTGCACATTGTGCTATGTTAGGCAGCAGAGGAGAACAATGAACACCTGAGAGAGGGCAGCTAACCCAGAACTCAAGATGTAGACGTGCCATGCCTATCAGTGGCAAGCAGGCAGATGGGCAGGACTTAGCAAGCCCTGTGCCAAGGAAACACAGCCTCTTTCATTTAAGATAAAAGTAAACATTTCCGTTGTAGTTATTTAGAGTAAAGGAAACGTGGCAACGCAGGCGTGAGGAAAGGTGAAGTGTGCTGTGCGTGGTATGACTTCTTCCAAGAACAGTGTCAATACCTACACATACACACATTCTCAGACGAGTGTGTGCATGCATCACACACACACACACACACACTTTGGTGTTGTTGTTTTAAGAGAGAGGGACAGCTAGAGAAAGGGAGAGAAAAAGAGAATCAATTTTATTTAGTTTTTCATGTGGCATTTGTTGCTCTTTTGCTTAGACCAGCATAGTTGTGTGTGTGGTGCTGGGGTTCACACATGTCCTAGCAAGCACTACCCGCTGAGCCACTGCTCCAGCCAGCCCCTCTCCCCCACTTTTTTCTTGTTGTTGTTGTTTTTCCTTTTCCCATACTGGGGATGGAATCCCCAGGATGCTCCACCTTTAGCTACATCCCCAGCCCTTTTTATTTTTTTGCTTTGAGACAGGGTCATGCTCAGTTGTCTAGACTGGCCTTGAATTTGCAATCCTCCTACCTCAGCCTCTCCAGTAGCTGGGATTATCACAGGCATGCATCACCATTCCCAGCAAGAATACATTTTAAAGAAATATGTTTTGTATCCTTAACCACTATGCCAAATCTTTCACCTAGTACACATTATTTTATACTCTAATTCATGCTTTTTTTGCCTTATCTTCTGAGATTGCGATAGCCATAACTTATTTATAGAATTCTACGTAGAATTATTAATTCATTTAGTTGACATTTATGTGTACCTATTATATCCCAGGTGTTACAGTATTTCTTAGGCAGACAAGAATTACAAAGTACTTTTTCACAAAATATAATCATATAATAGGACATCTTATAAATTAGCTTATGAGGATATTATTAATGCCTTTTCACAGATAAGCAAAAAAAGGCTCAGCAAGGTTAAGTGATTTGCCCAGGGTCAGAAGATAACCTAGAGTACAGCCAAGGCTCCCTAAACCACCCTATCAAGCATCCTCGGGCTCACCTGCATTATACCAGAGATAGCTGGTGCTTATGCAAAGTATGATCAATAACTCTGTGAGGGTAAGGACACCAGTGCTGTCTCTGTCTATTCAATGTATTGATTGATCTCACTGTGTGATTAATGCATTTCTAACCATGCCAAAATGTTCCTTACACTTATTATCCTATGTAGATTTTAACAAGAAAAAAAAGATAGAAAACACCAGGGCTCTTTTTTTTTTTTTTTTT
>PVKS010053947.1:0-10231 GCA_004027875.1 Aplodontia rufa
ATCTACCTCCCCACCATAGTTATGGTTCCCCTAACATATATGAAATTTCAATTTTGATAGGTTTATTAGTTAAACATAGCTAACTTTCATGCCATCTTAGGTTTTAGTTAGCTTCCACATATGAGAGAAAACATTTGGCCCTTACGTCTCTGTGTTTGGGATATTTCACTCAGCATGATTTTTTTCCGTTTCTATCCATTTAGTTGCAAAAGCCATGATATCATTCTTTCTAATAGCAGAGTAGAACTTCATTGCATAGATTATACCACAGTTTTTGGATTCATTCATCCAGTGAGGGGCATCTGGGTTGGTTCCATAGTTTAGCTTTTGTAAAGTGAGCTGCTATAAACATTGATGTAGCTGTGTCTCTGGAAGATACCCAGAAGTGGGACAGCTGGATCATATGATGGTTCTGTTCCTAGTTTTTTGAGCAGGCTCCACAATGCTTTCCAGAGTGACTGTACAAGTTTATAGTTCCACCAGCAGTGTGTTAGTGTTCCTTTCTCCACACAACTCCTCCAACATCTCTTATTGTTCCTATTCTTTATTTTGTCATTCTGACTGGGGTGAGGTGGAATCTCAGTGAAGTTTTAATTTGCATTTCTCTGATTGCTAATGATGTAGGATATTTTTTTCATATATTTATTGGGTTTTCAAAATCATCTGATTAGAAGTTTCTGTTTAGTTCCATAGTCCATTTATTGATTGGATTGTTTGGGTTTTGTTGTTAGGTTTTTTGAGTTCTTTGTATATTCTGAGTATTATTCCCCTGTCAGTGGTATAACAGGCAATGATTTTCTCCCAGTCTGTTTGTTCTCTCTTGACACTCTTGACTAATTCTTTAGCTGTGCAGCAGCTTTTCAGTTTAATGGCATCTCACTCATTGTTTCTTGGCTTTAATTCTTGTGCTATGGGAGTCTTGTTAAGGAAGGAGGTGCCTACGCTGATGTGGTGGACTGTTGATCCTATATTTTCTTCTAATAATTGTATAGTTGCTGGTTTAATTCCTAATTCCTAATTTGATCCAGTTTGATTTGATTTTTATGTAGGGTAAGAGATAAGGATCTAATTTCAATTGTCTGGCTTTCCAGTTCATCCAGCATCATTTGTTGAACAGGATGTCTTTTCTCCACACTATATTTTTGCCATCTTTGTCAAATATCAGATGGTTAAAGAATTGTGGGTTTGTCTCAGTGTTTTTTATTCTATTCCATTGGTTTTCATGTCTGTTTTGGTGCCAATACCATGCTGTTTTTTCTTACTACTCCCCTATAGTGTAATTTCAGGTCAGGTATTTTGATATCTCCTGTTTCATCTTTCTTGCTTAGTAATGTTTTGGCTATTCTGAGTTTTTTGTTATTCCAAATGAATTTGAGAATTGCTTTTTTTATATCTATGAAGAATGTCATTGGTATCTTGATGGGGATTGTGTTGGATCTGTACAGTGCTTTGGCAGAACGGCCATTTGAGTTATATTGATTCTGCTTAATCAAGAACATGGAATGTTTTTCCATCTTCACAAGTCTTCTTCAATTTCTTTTTTCAATGTTTGATAGTTTTCATTGTAGAGGTCTTTTATTTTCTTTGTTAGATTAATGCCTAAGTATTTTATTCTTTTTGAGGTTATTGTGAATGGGATGGATCTCCTGATTTTTTTTTTCAACAGAATTGCTTTTGGAGTATAGAAAAGCTATTGATTTATGAATATTGATCTTGTAATCTGACACTTTGCTAAATTCATTTATAAGCTCTAGAAGTCTTCTGATAGAGCTTTACAGATATTCCAGGTATAGGATCACATCATCGGCAAAAAGAGATAATTTAACTTCCTATTTTCCTATTCAAATTCCTTTCATTTCCTTCTCTTGTCTGATTGCTCTGACTAGGGTCTCAAGGACTAAATTGAACAGGAGTGGTGAGAGCAAGCAGCCTTGTCTTATTCCCAAGTTTAGTGGAAATACTTTCAGCTTTTCTCCATCGAGTATTATATAGTAGGTATGGGTTTGTCATACATGTCCTTTACATTGTTAAGATACATTCCTTTGATTCCTTATCTTCTCCAAAGTTTTGCATAAATGGGTACTGGATTTTATCAAAGGCCTTTCCTGTGTCAATTGACATGATCATATAGTTTTTGTCTTTAATTCTGTTTAAGTGGTGAACCACATTTATTGATTTGCATATGTTGAACCAGCCCTGCATCCCTGAAATGAAGCCCTCTTCATGATGTATTGTCATTTTGATGTGTTTTTGGATGAGGTTTGCTAGAATTTTATTAAGGATTTTTATGTCCACGTTCATCAGAGTAATTGGTCTGTAGTTTGCTTTTCTTGATGTGTCTTTGTTGGGTTTTGGTATCTGGATTATGTTGCCTCATGAAAAGTGTTTGGGAGGGTTCCATCCCTTTAAATTTCATGGAATAGCTTACTAAGGACAGGTGTTAATTCTTCTGCAAAGGTCTGGTAGAACTCTGCTGAGAACCAATCAGGTCCTGGGCTTTTCTTTTTTGGAAGGACTTTGATTGCTGTTTCAATTTCACTACCTGAGTTTGGTTTGTTTAGAATTTCAATCTCCTCCTGTGTTAATTTGGGAATGTTGTATATGGCTAGGTATTTGTTCATGTCTTCTAAATTATCAAATTTGGAAGAGTATAGTTTTTCAAAATAGATTCTAATAATCCTCTGGATTTTGGATGAGTCAGTGCTGATGCCTCCATTTTCATCTCTGATTTTATTGATCTGTTTCACTTCATTCTATTTTTGGTGAGGTTGGCTAGGGATCTGTCCATTTTATGTATTTTTTAAAGAACTCTTTGTTTTGTTAATTCTTTACATTATTTTTTTATTCTCAGTTTCATGGATTTCAGCTCTGATCATGGCTATTTCATGCCTTCTGTTGGATTTGGTATTGGATTGTTCCTCTTTTTGTAAGGATTTGAGTTGGAGCACAAATTTATTTATTTGGGCTCTCTCCTGATTTTTTTTTTAATTTTTTTTTAAAGAGAGAGGGACAGTGAGAGAGACAGAGAAAGAGCAAAACAACTTTATTGAGTTTTTCACATGGCCTTAGTTGCTCCAACACTCAGTTGTGTACGTGGTGCTGGGGTTTGAACCTGGGTCCTCGTGCTTAACAGGCAAACGCCGAAACCACTGAGCCACCGCTCCAGCCCTCTCTCCTGATTTTTGATGAAGGTACTCAGTGATATAAATTTAACTCTTAAGAATGGTTTAATACTCTCATAGAGATTCTGATATATTGCATCATCATTCTCATTAATTTCCAAGAATTTCTTGATTTCTGTTCTCACCTCCTCTTTGATCCATTCTTCATGTAAGAGGGTATTGTTCAATCTCCATGCATTTATGTACTTTCTGTTGTTTTTCCTGATGTTAATTGCTAGGATCATACTGTTGTGGTCTGATAGGATACATGGCATTATGTGAAAATTTTTATATTTGCTATGATTTTCTTTGTGGAGTAGGATATGATCTTTTTTGGAGAAGCATCCATGTACTGCTGAGAAGAAGGTAAACTCAGCTGATTTGGGACAGTCTATAGATGTCTGTTAAGTCCAGTTGATTAGTAGAGTTATTTAGTTTAGAGATATCTTTATTGATTTTTTGAATTAATGACCTATTCTTGATAATGGTATATTAAAGTCCCACAGTATTATTATGCTGAAGTCAATAAGTGATTTAATGTCTTTGAGTACTTTTTCCACATATTTGGAAGGGTTGTAGTTAGGGTCATAAATATTAATTATTGTTATATCTTCTTGATGTAGTGCTTCTTTTACTAAGATGTAGTGACCTTCTTTATCTCTTCTAATTTTTTATTGAAATTTATTTTGTTGGAATTTACTGGCTTGCTTTCTTGGGTCATATGCCTGGTTGGATTTTGCAAACCTTTCACCTTTAATCTGTGTCTATTTTTGGTTGTTTGGTGTGGCTCTTGTAGGAAGTATATTTTTGAATTTTGTTTTTTGATCCAGTTTGGTAATCTGTGCCTTTTGATTGGGGCCTTAATTCATGTTCAGTGTTAGAATAGATGTGATTTTGGTTCTCTGGCATTGTGACCTTTGCTGTATTTTGTGCCATCTTATATATCTTTTAGTGATTTATGCTTTTATTGACTTTCTTCTGATTGTGGGGTTTTGTAATTATTAGCTTGTTCCTCTGTTTGATGTTTGTCTCTGAGCATTCTTTGAAGAGTTGATTTTGTGTTCATGTATGTTGCTAGTTCTTATTTTGGAAAGATTTTATTTTCCCATCAAATTTGAAGCTGAGTTTTGCTGGGTATAATATTTTTTGGCTGGCAATTATTTTCTTTCAATATTTGAAAATATCATTCCATGCTCTCCTTGCCTTTATTGTCTGAGTTGAGAAATCCACAATTAATCCTTTTTGATTTGCCTCTGAATGTAACTTCTGATTTCTTTCTCAGCAGATATATTGTTGGTATATAGGAAAGCTATTGATTGTAATATGTTGATTTTGTAAGCTGCTACTTTGCCGAATTTGTTTGTTAGCTCTAGCAGCCTTTTGGTGGTGGAGGTTTTTTTTTTGTTTGTTTGTTTGTTTTGTTTTGTTTTTCTGAATATAGGATCATATCATCTGCAAACAGTGAAACTTTAACTTCTTCCTTTCCTATTTTTATCCTTTTATTTCCTTCCCTTGCCATTATTGCTCTGGTAGAATTTGTAGCACTATATTAAATAAGAGTGATGAGAGTAGATATCCTTGTCTTGTCTCAGATTTTAAAGAAAATTCCTTCCGTTTTCCCCCATTTACAGTGAGGTTGGCATTGTGTTTCTCATGTATAACCATTATGATATTGAAGTAGGCTTGTTCAGTGTTTTTTTTTTTTTCATGAATGGATGCTGAATTCTACCAAAGACCTTCTTTATATCTTTTGAGATTATTAAGTGATTTTTGTCCTTAATTTTGTTAATGTGTTGAATTACATTTACTGACTTTTGCATATTAAACCATCCCTGCATCTCTGGAACAAAGCCAACTTTGTCATGGTGTATAATATTCTGACTATGTTGTTGAACAGGATTTGCTAATATTTTATTAAGTGTTTTTTATATCTAAATTCATCAGTGATACTGGTCTGTAGTTTTCTTTCTTTAATGCTTCCTTATTTTTTTTTTTAAGAGAGAGAGTTTCAGAGAGAGGGAGAGAGAATCAATTTTATTTGGCTTTTTAAAAAAATGCTTTCATTGCTCTGACACTTCATTGTGTACATGGTGCTGGGGTTTGAATCCATGTCTTTGCACATGCCAGGCATGCACTGTAACCACTGAGCAACTGCTCCAGCCCCTCTTATCTGGTTTGGTTATGAGTGTGATATTGGCTTCACAGACTGAATTTGGAAATATTTCATCCCTTTCTATTTCATGGAATATTTGAGGAGTACCGGCGATAGTTATTCTTTAAAGGATTGGTAAAATTCATCTGAGAATCCATCTGGTCCTGGGATTTTTATTACTTCTTGTATGTTATCACAAATTATTGATCTGTTTAGGTATTCTTATGTCCTCTTCTTCTAATGACATTCATTCTTTGGGAAGCTCTGGAGTTTGTTTTCAAGTTCTTCTTTTTTAATTTTTTTAAAAAAATTAGATGGATATAGAGATACAATTGGGGGGAAACATTATCAAACATTCAAGAACCAATGAATATATACACTTAGTTATCCAGGCCTAATGCCATATCATGGGTACCCAGCTTGGCTCCCTCCCTGTTGCTGTTTCCCTCAGAAGAACTCCTGAGTTGAATGGATATCTTGTGGAGGACAGAGATCTCCTTCTGGGAGGATTCCCCCATATTCCCACCCTCCAATCTCCTCTACACCCTCCCCCCATCTCCCACTCTACATCTCCAAATATCCTAGGGAATTATCTCCCTGTTGCATTGAGAATCATACAATTTGAAGTTATTATTAGCTTAGCCACCTAACAAACTGCTTCCTGATGTATTCTACCTTCCACAGATGAGAGAAACCATTTGGCCATTGAGTCTCTGAGATTGGGATACTTCACTTAGCATAATTCTTTCCATCTCCATCCATTTGATATTAACAGCCATAATATCGTCTTCTCTAATGGCTGAGTAGTGTTCCATTGTATATATGTACCAAAGTTTTTGTATCCACTTGTTGAGTGAGGGGCATCAGGGTTGGTTCCATAATCTAGCTATAGTAAATTGAGCTGCTATAAACATTGATGAAGCCACATCACTATATATAATATGCTGATTCTAGCTCTTTGGGGAAAATACCCAGGAGTGGGATAGCTGGGTCACAAGGTGGTTCCATCCTTAATTTTTAGAGGATTCTCCACACTGCTTTCCACAGTGGCTGAACTAGTTTGCAGTCCCACCAGCAGTGTAACAGAGTTCCTCATTTCCCACAGACCCTCCAGCATCTGTTGTTAGAATTTTTCAATTTTGCCACTCTAACAGGAGTGAGGTGGTATCTCATTGAAGTTTTGATTTGCATTTCCCTTATAGCTAATGATGTAGAGCATTGTCTCATATATTTATGAGCTTTCAGGACTTCTGTTGAGAAGTTTCTTTTAAGATCTGTAGCCCATTTATTGATTGGATTGTTTGTGATTTTGGTGTTTAGTTTCTTTAGTTCTTTATATACTCTGGATATAAGCCCTCTGTCCAAGGTGTAGCAGGCAAAGGTTTTCTCCCATTCTGTAGGGTCTCTTTTGATGTTCTTGATTACATCTTTAGCTGTGCAAAAACTCTTTAATTTAATTACATCCCATTCATTTATTCTTGACTTTACTGCTTGAACCATGGGAGTTTTGTTAAGAAAGTAGTTGCCAACTCCTATGTCCTGTAGTGTTGACCCTACTTCTTTTTCTAGTAAGTTTAAAGTTGTTGGCTTAATATCCAGGTCTTTGACCTATTTTGATTTAATTTTTGTGCTGGGCAAAATATAAGGATCCAACTTCAGTTGTCTACACATAGCTGTCCAATTTGACCAACACCATTTGTTGAACAGACTATCTTTTTCCCACACTATGCTTTTGCCCCCTTTATCAAATATCAAATAGTTAAATATATGGGGGTTTGTCTCAGAATGTTCTATTCTATTCCACTGGTCTTCAGTTCTGTTTTGAAACCAATATCATGCTGTTTTTGCTACTACCGCTCTGTAGTATAATTTCAGGTCAGGGATTGAGATACCCTCTACTTTTTCCTTCCTGTAGAGTAATGTTTTGGCTAGTCTGGGTCTCCTGTTATTCCATATGAACTTGAGAATGGCTTTTTCTATATCTGTGGAGAATGCCATAGGTATCTTGATGGGGATTGCATTGAATCTGTATAGGGCTTTGGGTAGAATGGTCATTTTTATTATATTTAATCTGCCTAACCATGAGCATGGAATGTTTTTCCATCTACTCAGGTCTTCTGTAATTTCTTTTTTTTAGTGTTTGATAGTTTTCTTTGTAGAGGTCCTTAAGATCCTTTGTAAAGTTAATGCCCAAGTATTTAATTTTTTCAGATGAGATGGTGAATGGGAGAGTTTTCCTGATTTCTTCTGCGGATTTGTTGCTGGAGTAAAGCAAAGCTAGTGACTTACTGGAGTTGATCTTGTAGCCAGCTACTTTGCTAAAATCGCCTATAAGATCTAGGAGTTTTCTGGCCGATGTTTTTGGGTCTTCTAGGTATAGAATCATGTCATCAGTGAATAGAGAAAACTTAACTTCCTCTTTTCCTATGCGAATACCTTTGATTTCCTTGTCTTGCCTGATAGTTCTGGTGAGGGTTTCAAGGACTATATTGAACAAGAGTGGGGAAAGTGGACAGCCTTGTCTTGTTCCTGAATTCAGTGGAAATGCTTTCAGTATTTCTCCTTTGAGGATAATGTTAGCTATGGGTCTGTCGTAAATGGATCTGACATAGTTAAAGTATCTTCTCTTGATCCCTATCTTCTCCAGAGTTTTGAGCATAAAGTGGTGTTGAATTTTATCAAATGCCTTCTCTGCATCAGTTGAGATGATTATATGATTTTTGTTTTTAATTCTGTTTATGTGGTGAATTACATTTATTGATTTGAGTATGTTGAACCAGCCTTGTTTTCCTGGAATGAAGCCCACTTGGTCATAATGTATTATCTTTTTAATGTGCTTTTGTATCTGATTAGGTAAAATTTTATTAATGATTTTTGCATCCATGTTCATCAGGGAAATTGGTCTGTAGTTTTCTTTCCTTGACATGTCTTTGTTGGGTTTTGCAATCAGTGTAATATTTGCTTCATAAAAAGTGTTTGGGAGTGCACCCACTCTACCAATTTCTTGGAAGAGCTTGTAGAGGATCGGTGTTCTTCTGTGAATGCTTGGTAGAATTCTGCCATATATCCATCTGGCCTGGGCTTTTCTTTTTTGGGAGAGCTTTGATTGCTACTTCAATTTCACTATCTGTGATAGGTTGGTTTAGATTTTCAATGTCCTCCTGTGTTAAAGAGGGGATGTTGTATGAGTCCAAGAACCTGTCCATGTCCTCCAGGTTATCAAACTTGGCAGAGTATAAATTTTCAAAATAGGTTCTGATAATCTTCTGGATCTTGGATGAGTCTGTTATGATATCCCCATTATCATCTTTGGTTTTTTTTTATTTGCTTCATTTCTTTCTTCCTTTTGGTGAGGTTGGCAAGGGGTCTGTTGATATTGTTTATTTTGTCAAAGAACCAACTCTTAGTTTTGTTCTCAATTTCATTGATTTCAGCTCTGGTTTTGGTAATTTCCTATGTTCTGTTAGCTTTGGGGTTGGACTGTTCCTCCTTTTGTAGTCATTTGAGTTGAAGCATAAGGCTATTTATCTGATCTCCTTCTAGATTTTTGATGTATGCACTGAGTGCTATAAATTTACCTCTTAAGAATGCCTTCATATTGTCCCAGAGGTTTCAGTATGTTGTTTCCTCATTCTCATTCAATTCCAAAAACTTCTTAATCTCTGTTTTCATTTCCTCTTTTACCCATCCTTCGTTTAAGAGGTAATTATTCAATTTCCACGTATTTGAGTAGTTTCTGATGTTTCTCTTGTTGTTGATTGCTAAGATCATAGCATTATGATCTGACAGAATACATGGGATTATATCCACTTTTTTATATTTGTTAAGATTATCCCAGTGAACTAGGATGTGGTCTATTTTAGAGAAGGATCCATGGGCCGCAGAGAAGAAGGTAAATTCAGCTGTCTTAGGATGGAATATTCTGTAGATGTCTGTTAAGCCCGATTGATTAACAGAGTAGTTCAGATTGGAGATGTCTTTATTGATTTTTTTGTTTTGATGATCTATCTAGAGTTGATAGTGGTGTGTTGAAGTCCCCCAGAATTATTGTGTTGAGATCCATGAGGGGAATAATGTCCTTAAGTATTTATTCCATTTATTTGGGGGGTGTTGTAATTGGGGGCATAAATGTTATTTATTGTTATATCTTCTTGATGGACTGTCCCTGTTAGTATGATAAAGTGACCCTCTTTGTCCTTTCTGACTAGTTTTAGTTGGAAATTGATTTTATCAGAAATTAGAATCACCATGCTAGCTTGCTTTTTTGGGCCGCAGGCCTGGTAGACATTTTGCCATCCTTTCACTTTCAGCCTGTGTCTATTTTTGAGTGTCAAATGTGTCTCTTGCAGGCAACATATTGTTGGATTTTGTTTTTTGATCCAGTGGGCCAGTCTGTGACTTTTAACTGGGGCATTGCGACCATTCACATTCAAAGTTAGGATATGGGAGGATGAGTCTCTGACTTTGTTTCAATTTGTATACAGAGTTTTTGTTTTAATTTTTTTTTATTTTTGAACAACCATACAAGTTTTTAACAAAATACTATTAAATGAGTATAGATTCTGGATATTACAATTACCCCCAGGAGTGCCCCCCCAATTACCCACCCTTATCCCTCCCTTCCCCTTCCCCCCATATCTCTAAAAAAAGGATTATGTTGTATAGCATTACATCTTATCTGGATTTAACACATGATAATAGACCAACTTTCTCACTGGCCAGGGTCTAGTCCCAACCTCCATAGATGAGTGGAGACATTCAACCCTTAGTTCTCTGGGTTAAGCTGATTTTACTCAGCATGATCTCTTCCATAGCCATTCATTTACCTTCAAAGGCTGCAATATCATTGTTTCTAATTGCTGTGTAAAATTCCATGGTATAAATGTACCACAGTTTTTGGATCTATTCAGCCAAAATG
>PVKS010053948.1:0-10229 GCA_004027875.1 Aplodontia rufa
GGAACACTGTCATACTGCTGGTGGGACTGCAAACTGGTTCAGCCACTATGGAAAGCAGGGTGGAGAATCCTCAAAAATTAAGGATGGAACCACCTTATGACCCAGCTATCCCATTCCTGGGGATTTTCCCAAAATAGTTAGAATCAGCATATTATAGTGATGTGGCTTCATCAATGTTTATAGCAGCTCAATTTACTATAGCTAGATTATGGAACCAACCCAGATGCCCCTCACTCAACAAGTGGATACAAAAACTTTGGTACATATATACGATGGAATACTACTCAGCCATTAGAGAGGATGATATTATGTCTTTTGATATCAAATGGATGGAGATGGATAGAATTATGCTAAGTGAAGTATCCCAATCTCAGAGACTAAAGGGCTAATGGTTTCTCTCATCTGTGGATGCTAGAATATATGGGGAAGCAGTAGGGTAGACGGCTGACCTAACAATATTTCAAATTGAATGACTCTCAGAGTAATAGGGGGATGATTCCTTGGATACTTGGAGGTGTAAGGAGAGGGGAGTTGTATGAAGAACTCATAGGAGACTGGAGAGTGGGAATATGGGGGAACCATCCCAGAAGCTGTCATTCCTCCACGAGATACCCATTTAACACATGAGTTCTTCTGGGGGAAACTGCAACAGGTGAAACCCAAGGTGGTCATCCATGTTTTGGCATTACCTTTGGATAACAAAGTATATATACATTGATTACTGCTGATTTGATGTTTCCCCCTCAATTGTATCTCTATATACTTATAAAAAAAAAAACTTCCTCTTTTCCTATACAAATTCCTTTGATTTCTTTGTCTTGCCTGATAGCTCTGGCAAGGGTTTCAAGGACTATATTGAACAAGAGTGGGGAAAATGGACAGCCCTGTCTTGTTCCTGAATTCAGTGGAAATGCTTTGTCTTCCTCAATTGAGGATAATGTTGGCTATGGGTCTGTCATAAATGGATCTGACATAGTTAAAATATCTTCCCTTGATCCCTATCTTTTCCAGAGTTTTGAGCATAAAGTGGTGTTGAATTTTATCAAATGCCTTCTCTGTATCAATTGAAATATGATTTTTGTTTTTGATTCTGTTCATGTGGTGAATTACATTTATTGATTTGCATATGTTGAACCAGCCTTGTTTTCCTGGAATGAAGCCCACTTGATCATGATGTATTATCTTTATAATGTGCTTTTGTATCTGATTAGCTAAAATTTTATTAAGGATTTTTGCATCAATGTTCATCAGGAAAATTGGTCTGTAGTTTTCTTTTCTTGACATGTCTTTGTTGGATTTTGGTATCAGTGTAATATTTGCTTCACAAAAAGTGTTTGGGGAGTGTTCCCACTCTATCAATTTCCTGGAAGAGCTTGTAGAGGATTGGTGTTAGCTCCTGTGTGAAGGCTATCTGTGATAGGTTGGTTTAGATTTTCAATGTCCTCCTGTGTTAATGAGGGCATGTTGTATGTGTCCAAGAACCTGTCCATGTTTTCCAGATTATCAAACATGGCAGAGTATAAATTTTCAAAATAGGTTCTGGATAATCTTCTGGATTTTGGATGAGTCTGTGGTGATATTACTGTTTTCATCTTTGATTTTGTTGATTTGCTTCATTTCATTCTTTTAGTGAGGTTTGCAAGGGGTCTGTTGATCTTGTTTATTTTTTCAAAGAGCCAACTCTGTTTTCTTAATAGTTTGTATTGTTTTTTTGTTCTCAATTTCGTTGATTTCAGCTCTGATTTTAGTAATTTCCTGTCTTCTATTAGCTTTGGGGTTGGATTGTTCCTCTTTTTGTAGGCGTTTGAGTTGTAGCATAAGGCTATTTATCTGGGTTCTTTCTAGATTTTTGATGTATGCACTCAGTGCTACAAATTTACCTCTTAAGAATGCCTTCATGCTGTCCCAGGGGTTTTGGTATGTTGTTTCCTCTTTCTCATTCAATCTCAAGAACTTCTTGATTTCTGCTCTCATTGCCTCTTTTATCTGTCCTTTGTTTAAGAGGGAATTATTCAATTTCCAAGTATTTTTTTTGTAATTTCTCTTGTTTTTGATTGCTAAGATCATAGCATTATGATCTGACACAATACATGGGATTATATCCATTTTTTTTTTATATTTGTTAAGATTACCTTGGTGAACTAGGTTGTGGTCCATTTTAAAGAAGGATCCATGGGCCAATGAGAAGAAGGTAAATTTAGCTGTCTTAGGATGGAATATTCTGTAAATGTCTGTTAGGCCTGATTGATTAATAGAGTTGTTCAGATTGGACATGTCTTTATTGATTTTTTTTTTTTGTTTTGATGATCTGTCTAGAGTAATAGTGGTGTGTTGAAGTCCCCCAGAATTATTGAGATCAATGAGGGGATTAATGTCCTTAAGTATCTTTTCCATATATTTGGGGGGGTTTAATTGGGGGCATAAATGTTAATTATCGTTATATCTTCTTGGTGGACTGTCCCTTTTAGTATGATGAAGTGACCCTCTTTGTCCTTTCTGACTAGTTTTAGCTGGTAATTAATTTTATCAGAAATTAGAATTGCCATGCCAGATTGCTTTTTTAGGCCGCAGGCCTGGTAGACATTTTTCCATCCTTTCACTTTCAGCCTGTGTCTATTTTTGAATGTCAAATGTGTCTCTTGTAGGCAACATACTGTTGGATTTTGTGTTTTGATCCAGTGAGCCAGTCTGTGCTTAATTGGGTTATTGAGACCATTCATATTCAGAGAATAGGTATGGGAGGCTGAGTCTCGGACTTTGTGATTATTATGGTTTTGAGTCATCTTGGAAGTCAATTTGTGTATAATGTGGTT
Source organism: Aplodontia rufa (assembly GCA_004027875.1). NCBI lineage: Eukaryota > Metazoa > Chordata > Mammalia > Rodentia > Aplodontiidae > Aplodontia > Aplodontia rufa. The sequence goes on from PVKS010053948.1 coordinate 2,814, forward strand.
ATTGACTCGCCCTTGTTTAAAGATTTAGGGTATCATTAGCATTTTCTTCTGAATGGAGAACATCCTTGAGAATATTCTGTAGTGCAGGATTTGTGTTCATGTATCTTGCTAGCTTGAGTTTATCACTGATGTATTTAATTTCCCCATCACATTTGAAGCTGAGTTTTGCAGGGTATGTTATCTTTGGGTGGAAATTGCTATTTTTCAACACTTGAAAGATATTGCTCCAAGCTCTTCTGGCCTTCATTGTTTGATTAAAAAATCCATAGTGATCCGAGTTGGTTTGCCGCTGAATGTGATTTGGGGCTTTTCTCTAGCTGCTTTTAGAATTCTCTCTTTAATTTCTCTATTACTCATTTTGTCTATGATATGTCTTGGTGAATTTCTCATTTGATTAGGCCTGTTTAGTGTTCTATAAGCATCTTGGATGTAATATTCTGGATCAATTGTAAGATGAGGGAAGTTCTCGCCTATGATTTTGCTTAAAAGATTCTTAATACTTCTTGTTTGGTGTTGGGAGTTTTCATCCAGGCCAATGACTCTCAGATTATTTCTCCTCATCTCATCAAATATTGTTTGGCAATTCTGGTCATGTAATGTGAGTTTCTTGTCTTGTTTATCCTCTTTGAATTTGACATTGCTTAGCCGATCCTCATCGTCCGATACTCATTCTTCAAGAGCTGATGTTCTATTTTCCGTGGAATCTACTCTGGGGTTGGTATCTTCCAGTGAAGATTTGATTTGGTTAATCGTGTTTTTCAATTCTTATAGCTCTGCTACATCTCTTCAGAATGTCTAATTCTTTGTATAGCTGATCTTTCATCTCATGGAATTGTTCCCTTATTTCCTTATAAATGTTGTCTCTCATCTCTTTAAGTTGTTCTCTGATCTCTTTCCTTATTTCTTCTCTCAACTCTTTGATTTTGTTACTAATCATAATGTTGATACAATATCTTTGGTTTTCTTCTAGGCCCCTGGCTATGGGATCCTTGGGTGGAGATCTGTGAGGATTAGGAGGGGAGTTACTTTTCCTTTTCCTAATTTTCAGAAACAGTGTGTCTTGGAGTTCAACCTTGTTACTCTTGTAGGGGTAATTGGAGCTTCTTATAGTTTTGCTTCATTGTGATGGGGAGCTATTTGATCAACTCAGACCTAAAGGTGCCAGACCAATCTGCGAGAACTTGAGAGCCTATAGGTGCAGATGTGATGATGACTAGCACCAATAGTAGCAGTTTTCTTTGTGTGGGCTCTCACAATATACTAAGATAGCAAGAAAGTACCCGTTTTAAAGAGTGTTTGTTTCTTCAGATACCAGGGCCTCTGTAAGTGGGAAGAAGAAATGACTAGGAAGTCAAGGAGGTGAATTGGGGAGGTAAATTAGAATAACTGAGTTAGAGTAAAGAGGAACAAGGGATTAGGGGGGAGTAGGTTTTTCTATTAGGAATAAGGAAAACATAGAAATGGGTGTGGGTGGGGTAAAGACTTTGGGTGAGGATGAGAGAAAACTACTTATATTTAGGAATTACCAGAGTACAGGGGAAGAAGAGGTTAATATGGGGCATGGTTGTCTTTGCTCACAGGAGGTTGAGGCTATTTTGCTATCATGAAATGTTTTCCTGGTTGGATCCTAATGGTATAGGGATAGCAGTCAGGTTCAATAAGACATACAGTAGGAGCCAATCACCAATACATACACACGGATAAATATTCACATCCACCAACACCAAACTCATTATTAACTGTAAAGCAAAAAAGGATAAAAAAGAAACAATAATGTTAAAAAGTTAGAAGTTGAACAATTTAAAAATATTGTACTGCAGCTTGATCCCCATTTAAAAAAGACAAAAAAAACAAAAAACAAAAAACAAAAAAACAAAACCCAAAACAAAAACACAAGAGCCTAACAAAAAACAAAAGTAGTTGTGAAAGTTCTGATTTTTTGCCCCCTAGGTCAGCGAGTATGTACCGTGGGGGATGTGTTCAAATCTGTCATCTAGCTGGGGATTCTTAACAGTTGAGATGATTGTTGGGGGAGATGCAGTTTGGTTAAGTCCGGTGACCTGGTTTTTCTTAGAAGATCTCCTCAAAATTTTCTGTTGCAAAGGGGTGTAAGAACCTGCCCTCTCACACTTCTTGTGAGGATTGATGTCAGCACGCCCTGAGCTGTATTCCCAAGGTGGTTACTTTCTGCTTGTCCACACTCTAGAATTTCTTGGGCCTCAGACTGAGAAGCTGTAGACAGTCTAGTTGATCCTAATGTAGATGTGTGGGGCTCTGACTGCTCCAAGGAGAGTGGCTAGACTGAAACTTGCTTCCGCAGGATCACTGACATCCCACTGTGGGTGGCTTATGATCTTCAGAAGCCCCAAGAGCTGCTCTGTGGGGTTGACAGAAACCTGGTGAGAGAAGGTCCAGATTGTGGCAGTGATTATGTGGTTCTCAATTGCAAGCACTAGGGGGCGCCCACCTGAAGAGATCAGGACCTATGGAGCCTTGGCTGTGCACAGGGCTCAGATGCTAAGGGAGAGCCCAGGCTGCCCCTTTTGTTCAAAGGTTCCTGAGGCTGATGTCAGACCTTGCCTTGTTAGAGAGTTACAGGCAGCTTCTGCAGAGTTTGAGGCAGGCGGTCCCCTTGAGAAGGATGTGCCCTACTGCGCCAAGCTCTGTTCACAGACTCCTCCTATTTGGGTGTGTAGAGGGGCACATGGAAGGTCGCCATCCGAGAGGTTTGTGAGTTGGAGAAGGGATTCTCAATTCCACACAGTCCCCAGGGGAGATGGCCAGGTGTGTGTAGGGGTAACTTCTCTTTTTCTGGTCATGGGGGCTGAGGCCCCAAGTCTGTGCTTAAAGGATTGATCTGGTTTCACTGTGAGCGTCCTGCCCTGCCCTCGCAGTGGTGGGTGGAGCCGCCAGCTGCGAAGCACCCACAGCCTAGGTTTGCTGGTGTGAGTGATTAGGTTAAAGGGCTTGAGACTTAGCTCTTGCAAACGGAGCACGGTGGAAAGGTGTCCACCATGACTGAGTTAGGATTCTTGTGCCATTTCCTCACCTCCCCCAGCTGTGGAGCCAGCAGCAACGGGAGGTGGAGAGGGGAATCCCAGCACCACACAGCCCCCTTGGGAGACGGTCAGGTTGCGGGGTGGTAGATTCTGATTTTCTGACGGTGGAGGCTGAGGCCCCTAGACTGTGCTTAAACTATGGGTCTGGCTTTATTTTTGCTGAGTGAGCATCCAGACCTGCCCTCAGGGAAACCTCAAAATGGTGGGCGGCGCCAGATGGCTGCCGAGGACGAATAGCTGTAAGTTCGCTAGTGGAGGGATTACTTCCCAGAGCTATATACTTAGCTCTTGTAGATTAAGATCGAGCAGGTCAGAGGGCCCTCTGTGACCAGGTTAGGGTACTTGGTTAGGATATTTGCACCGTTTCCTCTGGAGTAGCTCCCCTCTCCCCGGATGTGGGGTCAATGGAGCGGGCGCCACAAACTTCTTGTTTAGATTCATTAATGTACCATGCTCTTCGTTTGGAGTTAAAAAATTAGTAGGGGGTAATGTTCCCCCACACTGAGGGCTTTGTCCTACCATGGGAATCTGCCTCCACTCCTGCAGCGTGAAGTGTTTCTCAGGAGCGTCTCAGTCGCTGGTGGTGGGGTGGTCGCCATGTTTCCCTCCCAGTGAAGTCTCCACTTTGCCTTTGTCTTTCATGTTCTGGCATCCTGTGCAGGCTTCTGCTCTTTAATGGTCTGAAAGAACTCTCATCTGGATGCTTAGTTCTAAAGCTGGTGGCCAGTATTTTGGCCACTAGCCACATATAGCTATGGAACACTTGAAAGGTGACTAGTCTGAATTGAGATGTGCTATAAATTTAAACTACAAGCTGAGTTTTGAAGACTTAGACAAAAATACATTAAAGAGTTCATTAATTTAAAAAATCACTATGTTGGAATCATATCATTTTGAATATATTACATTAAGTAAACTATTAAAATTAATTTCATCTATTTCTTTCTAAAATGCAGCTTCTAGAAAATTAAAGTTAATGTGTGTCTTGCGTTAATTACATTCCTAGCAAACAGCATTTCTGCTTTGAATCTCTTTCAGCTCTGAAATTCTGTGCACGAATAAATGGAACCCAGAGTGTGTGTGGTGGTATCTGAGGCTACCTGGGGGACTGGGGTTTCAAGTAGATGTGGATCTTTCTTTGGAGAATTTAAAACAGTATTAGTCATGAACTTCCACATGGCTGGGAGTTCAGGGAGAAACAATGCTTCTCCTACGTAGTGGTGGCCAAAGGCACTCTTGCTTTTCCAGCCCTGCTTTTTTTCTTGCCTTCCTTCTAGTAATCCTTCTAACCTGCTCATGATGTCAATAATGTGCTCATCATATGTCCTGGAGTTTGTCAAAACCCATAGAATTTACAACACAAAGAGTGAACCCTAAGGTAACTATGGGTTTTGGTTGATCATGGTGCCTCAATGTTGGTTGATTCTTTGGATTTAAAAAAAGAAAATAAGAAGTACCACTTTGTGGAGATGTTGGTGGAGGAAGTTGTATGGGGAGGGAGAGGCAGTACTTGGGAATACTGTTTTCTGCGCAGTTTTGCTGTGAATCTAAAACTGCTCTAACGTAGTCTATTTATTAAAACACACACACACACACACACACAACCTTATTTCTGTATTGAACGTGAAAGCCATATTAGAAAACTCTTGTGATGAAAATCACCTCTCCTTCTGTTGGAGTGACAGCTGTGAGTTCACCCGATGCCCAGCTGTTTTCTGAGCTACTTTGCAGAAGAAAATGGCAATTGCCACCTTGCCAGGGTGTCCTGTCTCACTAGTTTAACGCAAGAGGCAGGAAAATGATAAATTTACTTGTTTTTGTGCCTTCACAGGAAGGTCTGCTTGATAGAAATAGCCACTAAATGACTTTGCAAAGCTGTAGGAATCACGTGTACTTTCTTTGAGACCCAATGAGGTCAAACTGTCTTTGAAGACTGGTTGCAAGGTAACCCAGTGAACTCTGAGTGTGAAGGGGACTTAGTCTTATTTATTATTCAATCAAACTCCTTGGATAATAAATTGCTGGCTTTGACATGCTTAGTGATACAGGGCTGTTATAATGAGACAGTGTGTGAGTAGATCAAGGTTTAATAAGCATTCACTTCCTCTGCTTACCTTATAACCTCTAAAGAACTCTTTTCATGCCTGATTCCCAATGCCTTGTATAGAAAACTCTCCTTTGAGATTCATTTTTTTTTATTCAAGAAAAGGATAAAATAAGAGTAGGATACTGTTCTGTTTTGAAAGAAGTTTAATTTTATGCCCCGTAGAAATTGAACAAGCTCTGACCAAGGGTGAATGGTCTGGTTTGTTGTGGGTTCTACTGCTCAGTCTCTATCCTCTTTGGACACTCACTCATATGTAAAATGGATAGAAGAGTATTTTCTTTCCTCCTGCCTGTTATTGAAAAAGCATTTGATGCTGGGCTTGGTGGTGCACACTTGTAATTCCAGTGAATCGGGAGGCTGAGATGAGACAATTGCAAGTTCAAGGGCAGCCTCAGCGACTTAGTGAAATCCTGTCTAAAAATAAAAAGGGCAGGAGATTTAGATTAGTGGTAATATGCCCCTGGTTTCAATCTCCAGTACTGTGCCAAAGAAAAAAAGTATTTGATAAGTGAATAGGGAAAAAGCTCAGTACCTGTAGGTGATTTGTCAGAACAACTTGGGAAGTTACAATACAGTCCACAGCCCTCTTCCTTCCCACAGTGCTGTGGTTTGACCCCCATGCTGACATTTTTCAGGAGTGTGAAGCTGAGCAGGACACAAATTCTCTCTGAGCCCCATGCTTTTCTTGCTGGGGGGCCTGTGAATTTACAAATGCCATTTAAACCCATTGCTTCACATTTGCTGGTTCTTAAGAACACATACATCTGTCTGTGTTTGTTTTGAAGAATCTTTCAAATTGAAAACATGATTTATAGTAATCATATAACATTCCAGAATTATGAAAGTATAGAAAATGAAATTACAAGTCTTCCTGTTTCTCCAAGTCTCAATTGTTTGGTGTGTTTGAGTTATCTGTTTATAAAAGTTGTGTGTGCATGTGTGCGTATAACTTTTACTTCACTTGACTCAGAATACTTATTTGTGGATTCATCTTCATTCAATGGTATTCCAGTGTTACCTTTTTATATTACTACGTTTTTAAAAAAATTTTCATTTTTGAACAACCATACAAGATTTTAACAAAATAATATAAAATGTGTATATATTCTGGATATTGCAATTACCCCCAGGAGTGCCCCCCCAATTACCCTCCCTTATCCCACCCTTTCCCTTCCCACTATATATCTAAAAAAAGTATTAGGTTGTAAAGCATTACATCTTATCTGGATTTAACACATGCTAATAGACCAACTTTCTCATTGTCCAGGGTCTAGTCCCCACCTCCACAGATGAGTGGAGACAATTGACCCTTAGATCTCTGGGTTAAGCTGATTTTACTCATCATGATCTCTTCCATAGCCATCCATTTACCTTCAAAGGCTGCAGTATCATTGTTTCTAATTGATGTGTAATATTCCATGGTATAAATGTACCACAGTTTTTGGATCCATTCTTCCAGTGAGGGACATCTGGGTTGTTTCCATAGCCTAGCAATAGTAAATTGTGCTGCTATGAACATAGATATTGCTGTGTCACTATAATGTGCTGATTCTAAATCCCCTGGAAAGATTCCCAGGAGTGGAATAGCAGGGTTGTATGGTGGGCTCATCCTTAGTTTTTTGAGGATTCTCCACACAGCTTTCCAGAGGGGCTGTATCAGTCTGCAGCTCCACCAACAGGGTGTTAGTGTGCCTATTTCTCCACAGCCCCTCCAGCATCTATTATTGTTTATTTTCTTCATCTTTGCCATTCTGACTGGCATAAGGTGGTTTCTTAATGTGGTTTTCATTTGCATTTCTCTGATTACTAGAGATTAAGAGCACTTTCTCATGTATTCATTGGCTTGATCAATGTCCTCTGGTGAGAAGTCTCTGTTTAGCTCTTTCGCCCATTTATTAATTGGGCTGTTAGTGTTTTGTAGTTGAGATTTTTGAGGATTTTGTAGATTCTGGATATGAGACCCTTGTCAGAGGAATCATAGCACATGATTCTCTCCATTTCTGTAGGAAACCTCTTGACTCTTGTGATTATTTCCATGGCAGTGCAAAAGCTTTTTAGCTTTATGGCATCCCATTCACTGATTTTTGACTTTACTTCCTTCACATTTGGAGACATGTTGAGAAAGTCTTTGCCTACTCCCAAATGCTGAAGTGTTGGACCTAATTTGTCTTCTATCAGTTGCAAGGTAGCTGGTTTAATACCTAGCTCCTTGATTGATTTTGATTTGATTCTTGTGCAAGGAGAAAGATA
>PVKS010053949.1:0-10226 GCA_004027875.1 Aplodontia rufa
TTTAATTTTCCTGGATAAATACTAAGGAGTGGCATAGCCAGGTCATATGATAGTTTTTAACTTTTTTTTTTTTTTTTTTAAGAAAGAGGGGACAGAGAAAGAGAGAAGCAATTTTTATTAAGTTTTTCTTGTGACTTTCACTCCTCGGACACTTTATTGTGTATGTGGTGCTGGGATTTATTTGAACTTGAGTACTAGTGCATGCCATTCAAGCACCGTAACCGCCGAGCCACTGCTCCAGCCCCAGTTTTTAGCTTTGTGAGGAACCTCCATAGTGATTTCCTAAGTGGTTATACTAATTTACATTCCCACCAACAATGTATAAGAGTTCCTTATCTCTCCACATTCTTGCCAGCGTTTGTTGTTGTTTGTATTCTTGATGTTTGCCCTTCTAACCAGGAATGGAATCTCAGTGTAGTTTAGATTTGGATTTCCCTGATGTCTAAAAATGTTGACCATTTTTTGTACATAATTGCTAGCCATTTGTACTTCTTTTGAGAAGGCTATGCTCAGTTCATTTGCCCATTTATTGAATGGGTGATTTGTTTCATTGGTGTTGAGTTTTTTTTAGTTCTTTATATTTTTTGGATACTGATCCTCTGTCAGAAGTACAATTAGTTGGCAGAGACATTCTTCCATTCTGTAGACATCTTTTTATGATGTTTACTTTGCTCTACAAAAACTTTTATAATTTGATGCCATTTTACTTCCTGAGCTATTAGAATTCTGTTCAATAGATGATTGACTATGCCTATATGCTGGCACATGGGGAAGAACAGAAGACCCAGAATAGCCAAAGCAATCCTGAGCAAAAAGAGAAATGCTGGAGGTATCACAATACCCAGTTTCAAATTATACTGCAAAGTCATAGTAACAAAACCAGCATGGCACAGACATTTAAAAAAACACGTAGATCGATGGAGTAGAAGACGGACAATCCCACACAGTTGTAGTCATCTAATTCCTGACCAAGGTGCCAAAGACATGTGATGGAGAAATGACAGCCTCATTAAGACATGGTGCTGGGAAAGCTGCACGTCTATATATGGAGGAGTGAAACTAGACCTGTCTCTCCCCATGCACAAACTGCAGCCTAACATGAATCAAAGATCTAGGAATAAGACCAGGATATAGCAGACTTTTCAGATGTCTTTCTTCTGAGTAATTTGCCACTAGAGGGTGCTAGAAATTGCTCTAGGTAATAATAAATACTGCTACTTTTTGGTGTCATGATGGGGGAAAAAAACTGGTTGAGTCATGTAAAAGACTGTTCTAAATAGTATGATGACTTAGTCATCATTTGTCATTTTATTCTTTTGTTTGGAAAGTATCCCTATTTAAAAAGTGTGTTTAAAAGCATATGTTCATTAAATTGTGAAAATTGTCATTCAGAAAATTTGTAATTTTGCATCTGTGTATACTTACTATGCCATGTGCTTCAATGTAAGCCTACAATATTTATCTAAATCCCAGAAGTTAAATACTTGTGGTGTTTATGCCATAATCAAAAAATGATTCCATATGAAGGTATTGATATTGTCTCCTAAGTTAAAATATAATTTTTATTTTTTATTATTGTATTTGATCTTGGTAGCTTGAAGCAGAGCCCAGAGCAGGGATTTGCCTACATGTAATTTATTGCAGGAACACTGCAGGAGAATGAGAGGAGGGAGACGGAATGGGCAGGAAAGAGCCTAGGCAAGCATGGGGTCTGAGCTAGGGTCTAGATTCAGCCTGAACGCATGGAAATTTTGGGCAAGAGTAAGGAGAACAGCCTTTTGTGTCCATGTTAGTCACGGACTACAGGCTGCTTGAGTGGAGGTGAGGTAGGGAATGGTGGCATCTAACCTCCCAAGAAAGGTGGCTCCTATCTAGTTTAGGCCTTTCTGCAGAGAAGGGAGCAGCCATGGGTCATTGGTCCCCTTAGTAGCTGGAGAGGGGATCGGGCAGGGCATGCCAGCATCCACTACAGATGGTCATTGACTACAGCAAATTATTAGTTAGGCAAACAACTTGTTTGTTAAGATGTATACAAATAATGATTTATGAATATGCTTCTTAGTCTTCCTTGATTCTAATGCTGTACTATACATATATACACATTTATATTGATTTATATATTATATAGATAGGTGTATGTGTACATGCATATCTATATAAATATTTTTCAAACAAGGCTCTCCTTAAAAGGACATAAAGGCATGTCTGCCACTGGTAACCAAAAAGACATCTCCAAAGCTTGCAGGGATAAATAATTGAGTCTTCTTTTTTTAAATATAGAACTTTTGTTTTTATGGTTTTATAAATCCTGACAATAACTAACTTTAAAAATTATATTAAATGGTATAAATTCTTCCTTTTTATTTAAAAATTACTGAAATTGTTGAAATACTTTGTTTTGTAGATTTTTTTAGTATTTGAAATTTAGGGTGTAATTGAATGCTTTTTTTTCTTCTTTGGTGGGGGTGGTACTAGGGATCAATCCAATCATGCAGGCTAGACCACAGTTCTACCACTAAGTTACATCCTAATTAAGATATCTGTTTTATAAGGTAATTTAGGAATCACTGCTTCTGTTTGATAAATATGTAGAATCAAGTGCATTTTATTTTTAATGTGTTTTGAAGTTGACATATTTCAAAAAGAGATTGAGGAAGTTTTCAAAGATAGCAAAAAAAAAAAGAGAACTGGAAGGCAGGGAAGGAAGGAAAGGAAAGAGAGGGAGAGAAGGAGGGAAGGAAGAAACCAGATTAAAGGGAGGAGAAATAGATGTTACATCTGGGATGAGGCAGGCATTGTAATTGAGTCTTAAATTCAACTCTGAGTTATTAAGAGTATAGGCAAAAGAGAAAATTCTTTAGCCTATATAATTTGGGATGTATGTAAATTCATATACAACACTGGCTTTCAAGCATATTTGACTATTACCCATAGGAAGAAAAGTTTTTGTATTGCAAATCAGTATGTGTATGTTCATATATTTGTAGACACAGGACACAAAAACCCAAATGCAGGGTTGTTTTTCTTCCCACTAATGCTTAAGTAGTGTTTGTTATCAGCTAGGCCCTATGCTGGATGATTATGTTGACTTACTTAATTCCCAAACCATATGGTGTAGAATCTATTTCTATCCTTAATGGGAAAGTATAGATATAGATACGTTAAATATTTTGCCTAAGGTCAAACAGTTAGTAAATAACACATCCAGGATTTAAACCCATGCAATCTCATACCAGAGTTGTTTCTCTTCCTCTTCCTCTTCCTCTCCTTCTCCTCCTCCTCCTCCTCCTCCCTTCTTCCTCCTTCCTTCTTTTCCTTCTTCCTTCTTCCTTCTTTCTTCCTTGTTTGTTTTTTTGGCAGTACTGGGGATTGATCTCAGGGACTTGCTTGTGCTAGGCAAAACTGTGCCACAGAACTACACCCTGGCCCTCCTTTTCTTCATTCTTCTGTAGTGCCCCCTCTTTCATCCCTCTTGTGTGCTTAGATTTGTTCTCATTCATATATATACATACGTACATATGTGTAGACGTTTTCATGAAAACTCTTAGTATATTGAATTCTATCTCAGTTTTTGAAAATGCTTGTTGGACACATTAAATTGATATCATCATCCACTAGTGGATCTTAGCCCATAGTTTGAAAAAAATATTGTTTGTGTAGAATGTAAGCATGGAAGTTATCAAATAGCTGCTGTGTCATGGGCATTAAATAATATGAGGATAGTATCTTTGATAAAAAACCCAGATATTATTAAAAACACATAATTTTCTTTTTATGAGGTTTCTTTAAAAAGTGACACACAAGGGCTGGAGCAGTGGTGGCTCAGTGGTTACTGTGCTTGCCTGGCATGCGCAAGTATGCAAGTTCAGACCCCAGCACCAAGTACATAATGAAGTGTCCTAGGAATGAAGGTCATATGAAAAACTAAATAAAAATTGTTTTTCTCCTCTCTTTCTCCCTTCCTCCCTCCCTCTCTCTCTCTCTCTCTCACTGTCACCTTTTTCTAAAAAACAAAAAAAGTGACACAAAAAAATTAAACTTCAATTTATTAGAGTCTTTCTGTGAACTTCACTATTGCAGTTGTCTAAGTGAAGTGCTTCCTGTTGATCTGTCTTAACAGATCCCAGGATGCAGAGTAGCTGTCCTTTTCGATTCTGAGGTCTAGCCAGATGTTTCACAGGAGTCTTCAGACATATAATGGTATGGCTCGTTTCAGTGGCACTGTGTGCGTGTTTTGTACAGACCGCTGCGGTAATGCTGAAATGCAGCCACGTCTCCGATGCTCCTTTGCAGTAGGGGTTTTCCTGGGCATTGATATGTACTACTCCAGCATCACTTCCCACGGACATTAGGCAGGCGTGAAGCTGCCCCACGAAGATGCCAGCTTCAAATGGCATGCAAGTGAACTTTAGAGTTCCTAGAATGTGTTTCTTGTTTGGTGCCATCCATTTCTGTTGTGGGGTTGATGAGGTTTTGCAGGGGAACATGGTGGTCATGGGAAGGTGGGCTATTGTCAGCTGGGAGCCAGGGCCCTTCACATGGGGGGAAAATGGACATCTTTCCCCAAGTTAAATTACATGTGAGGAAGGGATGTGGCCAGGCATTATAATTCTTACATAGTTGTGGCAGTTTACAAAGCAGGGGCTGTATATAGATGTTGCTATGTTAAGATATTTTCCTGTTCTAAAATGGTGGCAACTAGGTTTCTTGAGTTTATGTTCACCAGGGAATATGGCCAAAACAGATTAAATACCAAAATTAGATGCCAGCTCATTGTTCCTCCCTAAAAAGGAAGGTGCCACCTGTGGCACTGTACTATGGATCTGAATTGCTAGACTCTTGTACATAAGACCCAGTTTCCACCGTAGATCAAAGTCATCAGCAGGGAGGAAGGGATTTGGTAGTATTCCATATACCTGTTTGTCTAATTTTTGCCTGTTTGCTTGCTTGCTTATTCATGCCTTCCAAATTGTTTGGAGCAAGTAGCCCCAGAGTCACTTGCTAATGATACAAAGTGAGTAAAATCAGACATAGTCCATGATTTTGTGAAATTCACAATCTAGTGGAAGTTAGATGATGAAGCATTCACACAAACAAATATAAAATTACATTCTTGATTATTTCTACAATAGAAGAGCACATGGGGTTATGAGAGCCTAACACAGGAAGAACTGTCCTATTGGGAAGCCAGGAAAGGGAAACAGAGGTCAGAAGGAGTTAGCTGAGTGATATGGTGGGAAGATGGAGAGAGAGGAAGAAGCCAGATGATTTAAAAACTTAGATTATGTTAAGGATGTTCTTTATCATGAGAATAGTATGAAACCAAGTTTTTTGAACCAGAGGGGTATATTTTTTACCAAGTTACATGACAGCACAAAAGACATGTTAACCAGATTGAAGAAGAAAGCAAGCTGGGAGGCATAGCTGGAAAGATAGATGAGCATGACACTGTCTAACAAGATTCTGATAATCTGGGAGGATGAGAAGGATGGAGCAGTAGTTAGTAGAAATTTTCTCAAGTGACGGTATTTGTGGTTAGTCAAATAAAGTTGGTTCAAGTGAGAATAATTTTTAAAAAGATACATATGTATTCTTAGAACTTTTTTTTTTACTTAATATACCAATATAACATTCCTTGCCAGTGTGTGGATATAGGCTTAAGACTTTGAGAAAAGGTTTATAAACAATGGCTTATTACATATAAGCCACTTTTGTAATGCACCAGCTAAAATTAACAGTTTCAGATTCTTTTAAGTGGAGTGAGAAATGGACATATTTGAAGTAATCTAAGTAGAAAATCCTTTTATAGTTGTTTCACCCACACCTGATTTTTCAGCGGTTTCTTTCTTTTGAGTGTCTTGCTTTTATCCAAACCTTTCAAAGCATTCAACCTCATTACTCCCTTTTCTTTCACATTCACATTTTATTGGCTTATGTAATATTTGATTGCATTATATAAGAAGAATAACCCCTACAAGCAGCATAAGCCTGTAGGACAGTACCAGTGCCTGTATAAAGCATGAGGGCAGGAGCATGTGAGGGACCCGATTACTCGCAGGCATTTACTGTGCAGCCAGGGTGTTTAGCAACAGAAAGGGGAGTACTCACTTGTCTTGAGAATTTCTGCTGTGTTTTTCCTTAAAAGCAGTAGTTCATAAGTTTGGTGGGAATCCAAAATAGGATGTGATTATATACAGTGTATACATTTTAAAGCAATATTTATAAAAATTTGAATGACAGAAAGCAATCGTCTCAGGGTAGTTGTGCCATTTGGATCCTAGTGAGAGCAGCACATTCAAGTTGAGCACCATGAGGAAGGAGATAAACCAACAGCCTTCAGAACAGTGTGTCTTAACCTTTTGTGGACCATGCTTCCTCCAGAATGATGAATGTAAACGTGTATAATTACAAAGTTTTACATGCATTTAATTGTCTTACATTGTAAATTAATTGCATTTACAGGCAGATTGTAAAAATAGTTTTTAACAAGTTGACCTTATCATTTTGAAGCAAAGATTGAAGGCTACTTCCTGATCATTTTAAATTTAAATTTTAGGGGCTGGAGTGGTGGCTCAGTGGTTAAGGTGCTTGCCTGGCATGCACAAGTACGCGAGTTCAAACCTCAACACCACGTTCACAACGAAGTGTTGGAGCAACGAAAACCACATGAAAAACTAAATAAAATTGATTCTCTCTCTTTCTCTCACTGTCCCTCTCTTTAAAAAATAAAAATAAAATTAAATTTTAGAAATAAAATGGAGGCATCCTGCTGGGCCTGTTTGAGACCCACCAGAAGGTGCTCAGGACACCACGGGTAGGACCCCCGTCCGGAGCAGCCCTGCTCAGGACCAACCAGGGGAGGTTCCCACATGGAGCAGCCCCACCTACCAGACACCCCGCATTCCTTTTGGGGCCTGTTTGAGTCCTGCTGGAAGGTAGTTCTCCATTTTGGTAGGTTCAGATTTGCAACCTTGAGCCTGGAACCAAAAGGTAAAGCAACACCAGAACCCAAGCAAAAACAGCATCTGTAAGAAGGTGATCATCAAAGAGTTGGTGGCTCATCTGACCATTTGACTTACCAGGAAAAACCACCTGGAGAACTGCCTGCTTTCCCTCAGGAAATCTCAATTCAGAGATCCACAGGAAGCTCTTCAAAATGAAGAATCAAACAAGAAGAGGTTCACCTCAAACCCAAAACTCCCCCAAAAAGGATGCCATGGATAGGGGTCGAGATGAAAATCTTGAAAATATTATCAGTGATCTGATTACTAAAAGGAACAATGAACTAAAAGAAGATATAATGAAGGGATTAAGTGAGAAGACTGAAGAGATGAAAAACTCTATTATCAAATAAATAGATACACTACAAAAGGAAGTAACAGAGCTAAAATCTGCAGTCAATGACATGAGAGGAACCACGGAAGAATTTAATAATAGACTAACTTCTATAGAAAACAGAACCTCAGCTCTTGAAGAAAGACCTTCTGACAATGAGGACAAGCTGAGCAAGCTAAAGTGCACAGATGACAAAAAAGAAAAAAATCTCACAGAGCACGAACAGAATTTTAAAAATGTCTGGGATGAAAAGAGAAGAAACAGTTTAAGAGTAATTGAGATACAGGAAGAAATTGATACACAAACAAATGCAGTAAGGAATATGCTCAAGGAAATTGCTAAAGAAAATTTTGCCCTTATAAAAATAGAGTCAGATATGCTCATCCAGGAAGCTTATAGGACACCCAATAGGCCTAATCAAATGAGAAACTCACCAAGACACATCATATTCAGAATGTACAGCAGGGAAATCAAGGAAAGAATATTGAAAACGGCAAGGAGAAACGCCAAATCACTTTCAGAAGCAAACCAATCAGAATCACATCTGACTTTTCAGTTCAGACTCTGGAAGTGAGAAGATCTTGAAGGAGATCTTTCAATGCCTGAATGAACACAACATGCAGCCAAGAATACTATACCCAGCAAAACTCAGCTTCAAATTTGAGGGGGAAATAAGAACTTTTCATGAGAAGAACAAACATGCAGGATTCATGAACAGAAAGCCAGCATTACAAAGAATTCTCAAAGATAAACTCCAGATACAAGTACAAGCTAATATTCCTCAAAACCCACAATCAAAGGCAATTCAATAAAGGTACAGGCTATCAACAGACAACTAAGACAGCACAGAATTTACTAATAAAAAACAATAAATATGAACCACAACCACCTAACAATACTAACACTAAATGTGAATGGTCTCAGTGCACCAATCAAAAGACACAGACTAGCAGATTGGATCAAAAAACAAAATCCAACAATATGCTGCTTATAGGAAACCCACCTTATAGCCAGTGACACCCACAGATTAAGGAGTGAAAGGATGGAAAAAAAATCTGCCAGGCATATGGCCCAAGAAAGCAAGCTGGAGTTTCAATACTTCTATCTGCAAAGTGGATATCAACCATAAATTAATAAAAAAAGATAAAGAAGGCCACTATGTCCTAGTATAGGGAACAAGAGGAAATAACCATACTACATATATACTCTCCAAACACCAATGCTCCCAACTATGTGGAAAAAACACTCCAAGATATAAAACCACTTGTAGACCTCAACACAATAGTACTGGGAGACTTTAACACTCCTTTATCACCAATAAGCAGATCATCAAGGCAAAGAAATAATAAAGAGATCTCCGGTCTAAACAACACCATAAATCAAACAGACTTAACAGATGTCTACAGAATATTCCACCCCAAATTGGCAGAGTTCTTCTCAGCAGCACATGGATCCTTCTCCAAAATAGATCATATACTAGTTCACAAAGGAAATCTCAGCAAATATAAAAAAGTAGATATTATTCCATGTATCCTATGATACCAGACCATGATGCCAGAGCCCTAATAATTAACAGCAAAAACCATGGCACAAAACACACATATATGTGGAGATTGAATAACACCTTATTAAATGAAGAATGGATCCAAGAAGACATGAGAATAGAAATTAAGGAATTCTTGGAAACGAATGAGAATGAAGACAAATCATATCAAAATCTCTGGGACAACATGAAAGCATTCTTAAGGGGAAAATTTATTGCACTGATTGTGTCCACATTAAGAATCAGAAGATATCCCTAACAAATAATCTTATGCTCCGACTCAAATCTCTACAAAAGGAATCTCTAATCCCAAAGCCAGCAGAAGATAGGAAATAATTAAGATCAAAGTTGAAATCAATGAAATTGAGAACAACAACAACAACAACAACAACAAAAAACAATGAAAAGAACTGACAAAACAAAGAGCTGGTTCTTTGAAAAAATAAATAAAATTGACAGACCCATAGCTAATCTAACTAAAAGAGGGAAAGAATCAAAGCAAATCAACAAAATCACCAATGAAAAGGGGGTGATCACCACTGACCCCCTTGAAATCAAACAGATTATCAGAACATATTTTGAAAAACTATACTCTAAATCAGGTAATCTGGATGACATGGACAAATTTCTAGATACATACAACATCCCCAAATTGACACAGGATGAAATTGAAATCCTAAACAGCCCAATAACAGGCACCGAAATCCAAACAGCAATTAAAAGTCTTCGAAAGAAGGAAAGCCCAGGACCTGATTGATTCTCTGCAGAGTTTTACAACACCTTTGAAGAAGAGCTAACACCTCTCCTTATGAAGCTATTCCAAGAAATTGAAAAAGAGGGAACTCTCCCAAACACTTTTTTTTAAAATTTTATTCAATAAACATGATTTTACAACTTGGAGGGGTTCATCGTCAAACAATCAAGAACAAAAGTATAATGACAAAGCAAGCCAATATTGGAGCCTGACCATGGTTTCCCCCCTTTGGGTTCCCCATGGTTCCATGTTTCACTTTACTTAAAATCCCAAACACTTCTTATGAAGCAACCATAACTCTAATACCAAAACCCAACAAAGACACATAAAAAAAAAACACAAAAAAAAGAACTACAGACCAATATCCCTCATGAATATCGATGCGAAAATCCTTAATAAGGTTCTTGCAAACTGCATTCAAAAGCACATCAAGAAAATAATTCATCATGATCAAGTGGGCTTCATTCCTGGCATGCAAGGCTGGTTCAACATATGCAAATCAATACGTGTAATTCATCACTTAAACAGAATTGAGGACAAAAACCATATGATCATCTCAATAGATGCAGAAAAAGCCTTCAATAAAATCCAGCA
>PVKS010053950.1:0-10191 GCA_004027875.1 Aplodontia rufa
TTACTGAGTGCTTGCTGCAGCACCAGGCACTAGGCTAAGTACTCTACATGCACTGCTACCTAATTTCATCTTTGTATCAATCCAGGATGGGCAGGTATGCATGAGGGATGAAGAAGCTGAGGTTCTCAGTGGTCAGGTTTCTATCCTATGACTTGAGGATGGAGGGATGCAGCCAGTGCTCCAAAATACTTTTTTTTCTTTTTTCTTTTTTTTTTTTAAGGAAGAGGGGACAGGGCTGGAGCGGTGGCTCAGTGGTTATGGGGCTTGCCCAGCATGTGCAAGTACATGGGTTCAAACCCCAGCAACCCACGTATACAACTAAGTGTCAGAGCAATGAAAGCCATGTGAAAAACTCAATAAAAATTGATTCTCTCTCTCTCACTGTCCTTCTGTCTTTAAAAAAAAAAAAAGAGGAGACAGTGAGAGAGAGAGACAGAAGCAATTTTTATTTAGTTTTTCATGTGACTTTCATGCCTTGGACTCTTCCCTGTGTACATGGTGCTGGGGTTTGAACTCGAGTCCTCGCGCATGCCAGGCAAGTGAGGTAACCGCCGAGCCACCGCTCCAGTCCCACCAAAATACTTTTGATTCTTATGATCATAACTACCCTATAATCATTTTTGTCTCCCAACACTAGAAATATTTTGGAGGTAATGAGCCCATGTCTGGGGAATTTCTTGTGATAGGACATAACACAGTAGAAATAAGTTCTTGAAAATCAAACTGCAATGACATCCCTCTTAAACGACTTCAAGGACATATTAACTGAAGAAAGAACTAGGAGTTCTACTACCAAAAGGATCATAAAAAGCCAAAGACTGAGGAGCTCCAGGCAAATGGGAGCTGGCTGATACTCATCTCTTTCCCCCCAAAGGCATGATGTGTCTGCCGACCCCTGTGCCACAGGCTGGTGTGGACACACATGGACCCAGCAGCCCAAAGCATTCCCTGCACTCCCCTTCACGGTTACACTTACTCTTTATGCTTTGGTGAACACACAATGGCGATTGCCTCTGGCAACATGAGCTGATAGGAACAGTGAGTGTGAAGATCAACGCTGGACAGGAAAGCAGTTTGGGTGGGATGTGTCTACAAAGAGAAAGAAAATTCTATTGACTTGCTGTTTTTTTTTTTTGGTAGGGTACTGGGGATTGAACCCAGGGGTGGTCTACCACAGAGTTACCCCAATCCTTTTAACTTCTTATTTCAAGACAGGGTCTCACAAAGTGTCTGGGGCTGGCCTCAAACTTTTAGTCCTCCTGCCTTGGCCTCCTGAGTCACTAAGATTACAGGCATGCACCATTGCTTCCAGCCAAATAAGGATTTTTAAAATCTTTTGCTGACATCATCTTTTCTTTTATGCACTCCTATTATTTGCTTATTTGGAATAACTATAACTTTGAGAAGAGGCTCCCAGGAGTCTTATGTACTTTCTTCTTGTTGGGAAAGGGCTAGAAAATAGCTTGCCAGAGGTTTCAATTAGATTTTCATTTCATCACCACAACTTATCCATAAGATATTTATTTTATTATCTCTGCTCTCTATACAACAATCCTGAGACACAGGAAGGTAAGTAACCTGGTTAATAGTTGGTAAGGAGCAGAGCTCTGCCTAGAGAACTTGGACCATAGATACTTATCTGCAAAACCACAGGCATGGAAGTTTTCACTGAATATACCACGTGTTCCTATGCATCCTTTTCTGGGTCGCCATCCCCTGTAAAGAGGAAGGTGGGGGACTCCAGGTTGTTGAAGGTGTTTAGGATTCTTTCTGCAGAGCAACTTAATACTCACACAAAGAGAGAGAGGAGAATATAAATCCAAAGAAATTTCAAGTTTCTGGCAAACTAAAAACCTGTGTTTATGAGAGGCCAGTGAGAGGTTCGTATTTGAATATGAAAAATAGATGCGCATACAATGATTTAAAAATCCACATTCAAACCTAATGATCCTTGAAAATGGAATAGGACCATTCCGCCCATGAAACAAAGGTCCTTGACACACACTGGGTCCTGGCTCCAAGGCTCAATTGCAAAAAGGCATAGGAGGGATTGCAATAACCACCTCTTGCCCATTTCATCATCTGTAAAATGTATGATAATCTTTTTCTTTATGGGATTGGTATAAAGATCACATGGGACAATCCACATACAATTCTCAGAATAGTGCCTGGCACACGGAACGGAGTCAATGTCATTAGCTGTTACTAGGATTGTGCTTTGTTATTTTATTGTTTTCATCACTAACTAAAGGGCACAGGCCCATAGCAATAAGCTTCATGCCTTTACAAAACCAGGGTATGGTGTAGAAATGCAAGATTCTAAAACTCTTCTCTGCCTATTTGTAGAATGAAGGTAAAATCAGATGGTTATTTACAGAAAAATACACATTCTGCAAGGAAAAATGACTCTTGGTCTATAAAGAATTATCTTAACAAAGAAATTGAAATTATCTGACTCTCTGTGTGTGTGTGTGTGCATGGGTGCATGCGTGTGCACACATGCACTAGGGGACTGACCCTGGGGTCTCGTGTATGTTAAGCATGCATTCCACCGCTGAGCTACAGCCCCAAGCCCTATCCTAACTTTCAAAATCCAAAGTTTTCGCAGGGGTATGAGAAGGAGATCTACAGCTTATTATCTGACAGGGGATACTTTCTTTGAGCAACACAGAGTTCTCAATGCCTTGGTGAGAGAGTGAGAAGCAGTCGAAGGAGTTATTGTGGTGTGGAGGCAGCAAGCTCGTTGTCAGACAGGCAAATCCTGCGGCTCATCAATGTCTTTTCAGACTGCACACCACATGACCCTCTGAGCCCCTCGTTCCTGCCAAGAGTAGTCACTTCTATTCTGATGGGGACATCTCTCCCATTCCCTGACTCTACAGAAATAAAGATGATCATGGTGATGATGACGATGACAATAGCAGCAGATGCCATTTTTTGCACTGAATAACGTGCCAGAGACTCAACCAATCACTGACCGTGAATTTTATCATAATAACAAGATGAAATAGTGCTGTTATCATCCCCATTTTATAGATGAGGAAGCTGAGGTAAGCGGGCACGTCACTGAAGCTCACATAGCTAGTCAAGTCGAGAAATCTAAATGCTAAGCCAGGTCTGTCTGATTCTAATTCAGACTATGTTCTATGACTAATTAATATCTGAAAAAAATCTGTTATCATTACTATGTTGTTGTTATCGTTATTATTATGTTATTATTATCAAAACCAGCACAAAAAAGTAATTACAGTCATTGAGACTTAAAAATGTAAAATTCCCATTTTCATTGAATCACAATTTGATACAGTAAAATAGATTAAAAATAAAAGTCCTGTAATTTTAGAATTATGCCATATCCATTACTTAAACAACTTTAATTCATTATATATATATATATATATATATATTCTATATATTTTTTTTAAAGAGAGAGGGACAATAGAGAGAGAGGGAGAGAGAGAGAGAGAGAGAGAGAATCATTTTTATTTAGTTCTTTCATGTGACCTTTGTTGCTCCGACACCTCGTTGCGTACGTGATGCTGGGGTTTGAACTCGCGTCCTTGCGAATGCTGGGCCAGCGCAGTAACCACCGAGCCACTGCTCCAGCCCCTACATTCATTCTATACGCAGAAAATTATAGGAAAAAAACTGTGTGCTTCTAATTTGAAAATTGTTTTGTAAGATAAACTATCGTTGACTTGTCAACATCATGTCTGATTTAAAGGGCTATCATTCTTAGCTTGTTACAATTTCCATACTACAGTGTATTTTGCTTTACATGCATTTTTGGTACAGAAATTATGTTAAGCTAAATATTTAATTTCTAAAATAGATCAATTTCCAAGCAAACAGTAAGGCTTATATTGATTGCTAAGTAAAGCAAATAGATACAAGGAAAGTTTTTCAAAGTCTTCATTATAAATAAGTTCTTGGCAATTTATACTTTTCAAAGGGCTTTTACATCCAGGATTTTGTTTACTGCTTACACAAATCCAGTGAGATGGCATTCGTTAGCCACACTCAGTAAATGAGGGAACCCAGAAATAAGAAGGTTAGGAGTCCTGATGAAGAGTACATGGTAATTTGCAGGTGGAGTGGGAATCAAGTCTCCTCCGCCCTCATAAATTACATAGGGTCAATTGCTTGACCTGTGTGTGCATATGTGCTGACCCTACCCAGTGCTTCTGTATAAACAAGTAAAATATAAAATGATCACATCATTCTTCAGGGATTCTTACGGTCACCCAAGATGTGCTGTGGAAATCTCAGAGAGCACCCCATGACAAAGGGATGACTTGTCCCCAACTGCTATGGTTTAAATAATGCTGTTTCCTCCAAAATTCATGCGGAAGCTTGGTCGGTATAACAGCATGAAGAGGTACAGCCTTTGGGAGGTGAATACTAGCATCCTTATAAAAGGGTTCAAGGTTGAAGGTAGCGCTCTCTTGCTCTTCTACCTTCTACCATGTGAGGACATAGTATCAAAGCACCATCTAAAAAGCAGAGAGCAGCTATCATCAGACACCAATGCCAGTCAGATAATTGAAATTATCTGACTCTGTGTGTGTGTGTGTGTGTGTGCATGGGTGCATGCGTGTGCACACATGCACTAGGGAACCGACCCTGAACTTGGACTTTGAACTTGGACTTCCCAGGCCCCTGAAGAGTAAGAAAGAAATTTCTGCTCCTTAAAAATTACCCAGCTTCAGGTATGTTGTTATACCAGCACAAACAGACCAAGAAGCTATCCCAGGCTTAGCTGTGTAAGACCAAATGTTCCTTAAATGGACTGAACTATGAACAGGAAAAATAAAGTATTATCACTAATAATAATAGCTACTTTTCTTTATGAGCCCCTAGAAAAATATGCTAAGAAATTCACTGATGCTATCTCATTTAATATTCAATATCATATGAAGTCAATTATTATGATTCCTATTTTATGGATGATAAAACTGATCTTCAGATTGCTTAAGTAACTTGCCGAAGTTTTGATGGTAAATTCTTAGCAGAGCTGAGATTTAACTCATGTCTATTTCTTTTTCTTTCTTTTTTTAAAATTTTTATTAAGGAGTTGAGTTATTATACAATCATACATGCATGTAAAGTAACAATATGGTAGACATGTGTTCTTAAACCAGAATTATCCCCATATCACCCACACCCCAGTCTTGTGATTCTTCAATATTTTGCCCCTACAAGAGATATAAATGCTTAGATTGTGAATTTTCCAGAATTAAATGATTGCATTAGTGTTATTTGGATTCTCAAGGGAGTAAAGAGTATGCTACATTGCTGACTGTCTTTCTAGATCCTCCCCTTCCCCCGCTACATATCTATGGTTACCCTAGATTGTGTGTTGCTACGCCTTCGCTGTAAAGTCTTGTCTATTTGATTTGCAAACATTTTGCTGCTGCTACGTTGGCCTTGTGGACAATATAACCCAACCGTGTTGGCCCTCTCCATTAAATTTATTGCATGGCTGTTTATATGCAATCTCTCTCTCCCTCCCTTTTTCTGTCTCTCCCTCTTTCTCTTCCTCTCTCTCTTTTCCTCGCCCATAGGGGCAGTGCAGTGAAATTGAATGGATCCTATTTGAAACATACAAAAACTTTTTAAAAGAAATATCTTCAGAAATTTTTTCCCAGATAATCTAAATTTAGACTCTCAGAATAGGAAAAGAAAACAATGTAACTATTCAGTAAAATCAATTAAAAAAAATCTGACCAAGCCTCCACTAGATTATGTGAAATCGTCAGAAAAAGTCATCTAATTTACAAATGTTTCAGGTTTCCTTTCTCAGCTTTGGATAACAATAATACAAAACAAGTATAAAATACCTCTCTTCAAATCCAGATTTGAGCTGGGTGTGGTGGTGCATGCCTGTAACCCCAGCAGCTCAGGAGGCAGAGACAGGAGGATCAAGTTCAAGGCCAGCCTCAGAAGCTTAGCGAGGCCCTAAGCAACTTAATAAGACCCTGTCTCAAAATAAAAAAAAAAAAATAATAAAAAAAAAAGGCTGGGGATATGGCTCAGTGCTTAGGTGCCTCTGGGTTCAATCCCCAAAATCAAAAAAATAAAATAAAATAAAATCCAGATTTGAAATTGGACAGATTTAGGTAGACCCTAACATTGAATAAAATCCTTTAATACAATGGATGGCATTTATTATACTTGAAAAAATATAAATAAGCTATTTAGGTTAAGCTAAATATCTTCAAGGAGGAAAATACTACACAACACAAAATTACTGAAACCCAACAGGTCAAACGTACGTGGATCCATCCCAGAGTGAGGAGGCCATGTTGATCCTGAACACTGAATAATTCTTCTACATTTTCCATATCACAGTAGTCTGGGCCTGCAGACTGCTTTGGCACGATCACATGGGTAATAGTAAATTCATTATGTGTCTAAAAGACAATTAGCAAAAAGAATCATAAACATCTAACCAGAAAAATCCGACTGGCAATGTTTCCCCACAAGACTAGAGACTTCCCCTATTGCCTGGATCACCCCTTCGCCCTCACATACCGTCACAATTTACAAAGTCCCAAATGTAAACATGCATTCTTTGCCAAAAGTTTTGAGAGTCCGTTATTGAGAGTTTGAAACCCATTTTCACAGTAGAAAACCTAACATCCATAGAAAAATAGCAGCCTTGAGCAGCGAAGTTTACTTGATGGATCATGTCTTGACATATTAAATTTACAATGGATAAAATGAGAGCAACACAAAGGCAGGTTAGTTTGGAAGGGGAGATAGCAGGGAAATAATTTTACAGTGCTACCAAAGCACATTTCTAAGTGTTGTACAGGTTGCTGATCTTGTCTTTATTTTATTCTATTTAATTTCACCACGACTTCTTTCTAATATTGGGAAGACTCACTAGAACTTCCATAGTAACGATAATATTTTGGCTTTCACAGTTAAAAAAAAAAAAAGATCAACAAATTACCCCTCTCCGTTCCGTTAATAGTTAGGAGCAGAAATGACGCTCCCTGGTGGGAGAGCTGAGCTGCTTGTGCTGAGGAGCTGTCTTGCTCTAGGCAGGTTGGCATCTCCATCTCTCCAGCCGTGGGACCTTTCTACAAGTTGGGCACTGTTTCTTCTGCCTTGGTTGTAGTTGCTCCGCCTCACTCGCTCCTTTCGGGGCTGCTTGATTTATTCTTCAAGCCTACCTTAAACGTTCACTCCTCAGGGAAGCCGATCTCCGCATCTCTGCCCACAAGGTCGGGTGCCCTACTTACACAGTCCCAGGACAACACCCTGCGCTTCCGCTGAGAGCACTCAGCCCCACTTAAATTAGCCATCTGTTTGGTTCTTCCCAAGCCAAAACTGAGGCTGCTGCAGGCCAGTGAATGCCTTGCACAGTGCTGGCTCATGTACTTAGGACATGGATGCAGGATGGCATGAATAATGAATGACCGAATCAGGCAATCAAACCAACCAAAGATGACTTATGATACAGGGGAGGAAGCTTCCATAGCCCTCAGCCCCCAGACCCCTGACAGACAAAGGTGACTGAGTGGGCGATGATGGTCACTCAGAGCTTATCGCCAGTGGCTTCCCCTTCCCTGGAGGAAAAGCAATGACACAGCACTGAACTTGAGCAGGAGAGTGCATACTGAACAAAACATCGTTCAAGCTAAACACTGGGGCCTGAAAATCTGCCTGGATCCAGAAGTTTACACCGATGCCCAAAGGAAATTACACACTTTTTTTTTTTTAAAGAAAAAGGGGATAGTGAGGGAAAGAGAGAAGCAATTTTTATTTAGTTTTTCATGTGACTTTCATTCCTCTGACAACTCCTTGCAGACGTGGTGCTGTGGTGCTGGGGTTTGAACTCGCGTACCCACGCATGCAAGGCAAGCGCCGAAACCCCCGAGCCACCGCTCCAGCCCCGAAACTATACACTTCTAAAGACACGGTGCACGTCTTTGTTGCAGCAGGAAACCAAACTCATCTTCTCGTTCAACTCTTTCTACTGTGATATTGTCCTTTATCACATACTTCCGGTAACATTTCATAAAATAGGACCCATGCTTACAGCTCTTGGTTTGCTAAAACTGTTGCCTTAACACCAAAGAAACCAGAGTTCCAGTTTTCTTCTACATGATTTGAAAAAGAATGGCAAGTATCTGCCACAGGTGAGAAGAGATAGAAAGTAAATCATGCGAACATATGTGAAATTAACAATGGCGAAGGAAATATGATTTAGCAAATTAGATGAATTTGGAAATATGAACACTTGCGGCCTTCCATTTTAATAAACAAGGCTTTAATTTATGCTTTGATCGATTATTTAAAACAAGTACTTAATAGAGTCCCTGAAATTTTATAACCCATTTTCTCAGATAATTCCATGAATAATGACAGTACTTTTATGAGATTAATTTTTTTCAGATTCATTTCATAATGTTTACAACTCTTAGCATTGCTTTTATTCTGCTCTGCTTATCACAAGAAAGCTAGTACTATCAGAAGTATCATGTGCACAGAGATCTGAAAGAAGATCATACCAGTTTTCCACAAAGTATTCCACAGGTTTCTATTCCTCTTACAGTATTAGATTCAGCCAGCAGGAGAAACTTGTGGCAAAGATCTCTTGATAAAACTATGCATCTCAGTCCTTCAACCACTAAACCTAAGACACATAAAAAAAGGAGAAAAAGCTGAAACACAAATCTTTTCTTCACGTTCTGTTTAAAACTCTTTAAACAATGACTAGAAGAACAGTAAAGTGACATTTCATATATAACTTATTTTATAAACAAAGTGTTAAAGTGCAAGTAATTTTACATGTTCTTGCCCTGGAACAACTATCTATCTTCCATGGATGTGTTTTGGGCACACAAAAAAATATACCATTAAATACACAGACTGCAGAGAGTATGTCTTGTGTCTTATGATACACGGAATAAATATTCTCTAATGTATTTACTAGATGCTGCTTATATCCTAATGAAAGTTAGTGATCAATAAACGAAAGCACACTTTTAGAAATAATCAGTAGTGAAGCACCTAATAAAATGGTTGTCTATCTTAACACTGAAAATAAATGAGAATGCAAATTCCATCTGATAGGGTCTGCCAGGAAGAGTTCTCTTTGATTTTGGAAACCAGCCGGCCTTGATCTGACTATACTAAGCAACATAATTGTTGGCAGGAATGCATACACGTGTGGGACTTTTAGTTCTTTATGTGTATGAGACCCTCTCAGCCCAAGGACAATACTAAACACAATGGGAATAAACACTGCATGGCTGAGCAAAGGTCTAGACAACAGATTTTCTCAGCATCTATCTTTCCTCTCTAGATAAATATTTACCTTTCAAATTTCTGTGCTTTTTGATTAAAATACATGGAAGGAAAAAAAAATGCTTGGAATTCTTACTGAAAATCTCTACAAGCTGGGCACTGTGGCACATGCGTGTAATGCCAGCGGCTTGGGAGGCTGAGAGGCAGGAGGGTCAAGTTCAAAGCCAGCCTCTGCAACTTAGCAAGACCCTGAGCAACTTGAGACCCCATCTCAAAATAAAAAATAAAAATGGCTGGCAATGTTGCCCAGTGTTAAGCACCCTGGGGTTCAATCCCCAGTATCAAATAAATAAAATAAATAAAATAAAATCTATTCAAAGACAAAATTCAGTCCTTGTAGAGTTTGCTCTATCATCAGACTTGTTTCCTGAAATTTAAAGTTATATAGTGAATGTAGGGATCCTACCCAATTACTAATGAAATGAAGAGACCCTCCAAGATGTGACAGGAAAATGGTCCATCAGAGGGGCATCAGTGTCTGTCTTTGCAGAGCGCACGTCATCACTTACTCTGAACAGCACTTAGAGTAGCAGCCGGCTTTAAGGCCCTGTTCACGGGAGGAGAGTGGCTAGCGTAATTGGTTGCATCACTTTTATTAGGCTGATCTGCAAATACATTCAGCAGGGAATTGTTCTGGTGTGTGGAAAAGCAGGACAGAGCCCCGCCATCAATCTGCTCCGACAGCGCCGGGGTCTCCTGACTTCGCATCTGGCCTCGGGCTAACTCTTGCTTTTTGAGTTGATCTTCAAAAAACAGAAACTGCTCGGATTCCAGCTGCTGCTGGCGCATCTGAGCAATCCTCCTCCTTTCGGCCTCTATCAATCTCTGATGCTCCAGTTTTTTGAGAAGTTCAGCTTTATATTTGTTCTA
>PVKS010053951.1:0-10233 GCA_004027875.1 Aplodontia rufa
TTGACAGCCAGATTCTTGTAATGAACATTGTGCAGTTTTATCTTTCTTCTCTCCTGTAGGTCTCAATTACTTTTAATTGGATCAATAGACTCTGTCTTAAGAAAGCTATCTCTACAAATGTTTTCTGTACAATGGTTAACTCAGTATTTCTGTTTTTCTTGGTCAACCAGTTATTATAAACCTCTGTCTAGTGACCAATCAGCATATAACAATAGCAACCCAGTTTCAATCTGAGAAATATCCTCATCTCGAGATCCAGAATCTGATACATAAATTCTCTAACCCTGCTCGAAGAGCTATAATTCTGCCTCCTGAAAATTCCTACAGGGCCCTTGCATCTTCTGACCTCCATCAAAGATCCTGAGTGAACACTACTCAGCAGAAGACATATAAATGGCTGTTGGACATAAAATATTGCTCAACATCATTCATCATCAGGCAACTGCACTTTCCGGCTTTTGATCTCTTGGGATTTCAATATTTGGTGTTCTGGCATTCAAAAATGTCTTGTTTGAAAGTGTTTGAAATATCTTCAGCCATGCTGTGGACTTATCTCCAAACCCTTCTTTAAATTGCTCATGCTGTTTAAAGTTCTGTCTCTACGCCTACCCAAAGTGCAATGACTTCATCAGAATTTTTTTGGCTTTATTTCACTGAGCATGATTTTTTTATGATTCTCTGCTCTCAGTTGCAAAAGCCAAGATATCATTCTAACAGAAAAGTAGAACTCTCCCTTTCGCCCCTCCCCCCTCTATGTATGAGTGTGTGTGTGTCTGATTCTGTGTGTGTGTGTCACACATATATATCACAGAGTGCTAATCCATTCATCTAGTCAGGGGCATCTGAGTTCATTCCATAGTTTAGCTATTGTAAAATGGGTTACTAAATAGATTGAAGAAGCTCTGTGTCTGTAGTGTGCAAATTTGAGATCATCTGGGAAAATACTCAGGAGTGGAATATCTAGATCATATGGTGGTTCTTTCTCTAGGATGTTTGAGGACACTCCACACTGCATTCCAGAGAGGCTACTCAAGATTGCATTCACCCCAAAAGTATGTTAATGTTCTTTTCTCCAACAATCTCTCTACCATCTATTATTCTTCAAATTCTTCATTTTGGCCACTCTGAATGTAGTGCTATGGAATATCAGTGAAGTTTTGATTTGCATTTCTGTGATGCATGTGATACAAAACACTTTCTCTTATATTTATTGACTTTATGGAATTCCTATTCCCTAGCCCACTTATTGATTAAATTGTTTGTGGGTTTTTTTTAGAAATGTTTTGGACTCTTAATACATTCTAAATATAAGTCTCCTGTCAGAGGCATAGCAGGAAATGGTTTTCTCCCATTCTGTAGGTTCACAATAACCTCATAAAAATGAAATACTTGGGCATTAATCTAAAAATGGACATAAAAGTGCTCTACAATGAAAATTATCAAATATAAAAAAAGAAATTGAAGAAGACCTGAGGAGATGTATAAACATTTCCTGTTCTTTTTAATGTAGAATCAATATAATTAAAATGGATATTCTACTGATAGACCTGTACAGATTCAATGCAATCCACAGCAATTTAACAATAATTTACTTTAAGCATACAGAAAAACAATTCTCAAATTCATTTCAAATAATAAGAATACCAAAATGCCAAAACATTGTTTACCAAGAAAGGTAAAACAGGAGCTGTTACAATACCTGATGTGAAATTATCCTATAGGGCTATTTTATCAACAAAAGTGTTGCATTGTTATGAAACCATAAATGAACACAACTGAAGAGAAAGAAGACATGTGAGAGACACCCACAAGTTGGAACCAAGTGATATTTGACATTGGGGCAAAAATATGGCATGGAGGAAAGACAGCCTGTTCAACAAATGCTGCTGGGCAAACTGGACAGCCATATGCAGACATTTGAAATTAGAACCTCATCCTTCACTCCACACAAAACACTAAATGAAATGGATCACAGAATTAGGAATTAAACTGGCAAATACACAGTTATTAGAGGGAACAATAGGATCAATACTCAACGACATCCTTGTTGGTATCTCCTTCCTTCACACAACTGCCATAGATAAAGAAGTAAAGCCCAAAATCATATTTTAAATGAAGCATTAGGGAAGAGTACTTTTTAAGTTGTGCTTCATTTTTACTCTGAATAGGGCAAATGATGGCAGATGACATCCACATAAGCTGATGCTCTTTGAGTCCTGTGGTGGAGGGGAAGTCCTGATCAACACCTGGTATAAGGAATCTTAAAGTAAAGGCTCAGGAAAGTCAGTTACCCCTCTAAGACCTGGTCCTGGGCATGGAGTAGAGGTACCAGGGCAATTGTCTGCTCTCCCATAAGCAAAAGTGCCTCAAGGCACTCAGCAGACTTCCCAGCCTAATCCGTAGGAACATCTACAGAAGCCCTTCTGGCCCTTCCAGACCACACATGCCGGCAGAACAGGGCTGTGTGTTTGTGCTCATTTTCTGGGACGTATCTTTTATTTAGTCACTCTTTGGAAATACTGTTTACACAGCATTGATGTGCAATGTTTGGGGAAACTTTAAAAATGGTCCTTCACCCTGGGATCACAGTCAAGCACTGAAAATACGTTGTGTCACTAAGTAGCAACTGAACGATTTGCGAAGCAAGAAACTGTGAGAAGAATGTTGGACTCCTGGCTGGATGCCAGAGAAAAGAGTTAGTGGTAAACAACTCTGTAAGAGGCCCAGCTGGCTTGTAACTTCCGGAGTAATTAGCAAACTGCCTGACCGCATGACTAAGCTATTTGGCTGCTCTATTGGTGCAATTGGTTGATTATGTTTTGTTCTGTGTCCCTATTGAGGGTTGTAACAAATAAATACTTGGTGTACAGGGAAAATAGAGAGAGAAAGAAAAAAGCCTTGCCTCTTGTAAGAGAAGAATAAAAAGCCGTGCCTCTAGTAAGAGGAGAGAGAAAAAAGCCTTGCCTCTAATAAGAGGAGAGAGAAAAAAGCCTTGCCTCTAGTAAGAGGAGAGAAAAAAGCCTTGTCTCTAGAAGGAGGGAAAAAATAAAGTGCTTGGAGAACTCAGGACCGTGTGTCTACTTCATTCCCGGTCAACCACTGATAGAGAGCCCGCTGGTTCCTGCAGTCAGGGACAAAGAAAATACTTCTGTACCACAGAGGATGCTCAAAGGACTTCCTCTACTTTTCCTGCTCATAAAATACACAGGTACTACCCTCACAGTTCAGAGACCCAGAATGAAAAGGAACCACCCATGCCTTACTCCTCAGCCAATATTATTTCCACAATCCCACAAATAGACTGATTTCATGGGTTATGTCTAAGCTCACTTCTGATAGTGGGGAAAGGAGCTCAGGGTTGGTCTCAGGGGCAGAGCATGTGCAGAGCATGCATAACCCTGAGGGTTTGATCCCTGGCACTAATATATAAATACATTCTGCAAACATGGGGTAATATTTACATGTTAAGTGACCTACCAGTGTGGAAATATATGCCAAAGGGTAAGGAGTAATATGTGCCACTTTTCCTGAATGTCCTGTAAGACATGAGACACAGAAGTATGCAGAAAACCAAACCAAACCTGGGTGGCAGAGTCCATGTATCTTCCTCCCTAGAAGGCAGTTTTACTTCGGTTATTCAGCAGCTGTCTTATCAATAAATCATGAGGACGGTCCCATAAACAGGAGCCTGGGACTCACATTTTGATGCCCTGGTCCAAACCTGATTTGCTGCTTATGAAAGCTGTGGTCACTGACAAAAGTCACTGCTTCTCCAGCTTCTATTTTCTCATCCATAATAAATCATTCACTTTAATCTGGGCCCTTGATAGACACAGGGATGACAGTGGATTTGATTGAATGTTCCCAAACTGAAATGGAAACCTCTACTTCAGTTACCAAGTGACTTCAAACACTGCCACTGAGGAGATCACACAGAAGTGTCCAGTTGTGACCACTGGAGATGCTGTTCTCTTACCACTGCTGGCAGCTGGCTGTGCCCAGCATTTCAGAGAGTGGGCCATGTTCAATTCCAAGTTGTGTAGCCAAATCATCCTGAATTCAACCTGGGCTCAGTGACCCAGACATGCAGGCCTTGGACAGTTCTCATGGCCTCTCTCCCTGATATTTCCTTTTGTATTACACGTGAGCCTGTTTATCCACAAGGTATTCATGACACTCAGCACAGGATGCGAGTCCTGGAATAGGAAGAAATAATTTCTACTGGATTATGTCTCTGCTCTTGTCCCCAAACTGGCCTGGAGTCTAATTTAGCTTTGGTCTGTCATACCAGTGCAGGGCCCACAAGCCTTTAAATTTTTTCTGGCCTTTGAAAAAGTCCCATGGGAGGCCTGAACTGCTTTGGCCTTCTCAGGGGTCCACTCACCACTTCAGCATCCAGTATGCCACAAGCATGTGGCTCTGGACCCATGACTTTGATGGCTCATAAGTTTACAGCCCAGGACCCCTGCCTGTCCTCTTGACACTTCTCACCTGCTGTCCCAGGAAGGTTTACCTTCTCCATAGCTTTGCAAGTCCACCAGCAGTTGTCCTGTTGCACAGGGCTTCCATGTTCGTTTCCCCTCTCTTTGATCTCAGGAAGACAGGATTATAGGTCAGTCTCTAGTGAAAAGTCACAGCAGAATGGAAGGATTCCCTGCCTCTATCCATAGAGACCCATCATCAAGGTGCTTTGCAAGAACACTTGCAGGTGTGCCAGCACCACAGCCTCTCAGAATGTTGATGGCTCTTTGCTGAACACACAGATGTCCCTGTACTGCCAGGGCACTGACCATCACAACCACATGGATCCTGAACCATGGGTAATGGACTATGTGATGGGAATGTGACTCTAGTACCACTGGGCAGAATATGTTGGAAAATAGACCTCCTGCATCCTAGTTGGTGCTCAGAATCATGCAAAAGAGAACACCTCCTGGCAGGATTTCCAGGCAGGAGGCAGAAGATCTCTCTGTCAAGAACAGCTGATACAAAACCCCATAAGCATCACACTGGTGCTCCACTAGTGGTTCTCTTCTTCCTCGAGAGCCAAGGTCAATTCAGCATGCCAAGAAAAGCTGTGAACCCTGCCTTTCCCATTGTCAAATCACTGCACCACGGGACCTTAACTCACTGAGGGGCAGAGAGGTGGGATGCCAGTGGAACCTCACCATCAGGGTCGTGGAGGTGAACTAGAGAAGGACAACCAAGTTCAGATTCTTTCCCAAGATGACTGCCCAAGAGATATGAGGTGAGATCAGAGCCTGTGTCAGGCATCAGTGCTTCTTGGATGGAGGCCATTCAGGCTCTTTTCATCTCAGATACTATAAGTTTTGCCAGGTTAGGAGGATTAACTCAGTGTTTGATTTAAGGCATTTATAACTCCTTTTACTCAATCTTCTCTTAATTTCCAATGTGAGTTTTTGGAGGACACCTTGCATTCCAACCATAACAACAAACCAGGAGAATAGAAGTGCAGCTCAGTTCCAAGGAGAATTTGGCCACAAGATGGAAGCAGCTAATGTACATGCCAGTTTCATCCAGCACAATCTCAGGAGGTGTCTGAGTCCCCTACCTCATGAAGGTGTCTTCTGGTTTATCCTGAGAAGGTAGTGTAACTTGTGCCATAGCAGGAAACCTGTGGAGATCAGGGGACTATGGGAGCCACACAGAGAGAAGATGAAGTTTGGGCTCAGTGCTTCTGCCCTACCAAACTCACAGTTTCCTCTGCTGGATAAGGAGCCATGAAAGCCCCTCTGCCACTGGTTGTTGTGTCCACCACTCCCAGCTCAATGTGCAGTGCCCACCCTGCAGCTCCAGGTACAGTTGCTGCTTCCAGAGGATAGGGTCTTCCTGCAAATCAGGGCCTAGGATAGTCCCACCACTTGGAGACCCATCTTTTGGAGCTCTCAGCAGGTTTATTGCTACAGGGAAAGGTTAATTGTGGGGATTTCCCAAGGAGGCTTCTTATTTAGTTTACAGTGTGGCTTGAGGAAAGAGGGTTTCTTTTAAGACCAATTTCATATTCTTTCCAGAGTTACACTGGGAACTGGGGAACCTAAGGGTGACCAGGCATCAATAAGGAAACCCTGGTAAAGAATCAGCAACATCCAGTATTAGAAAAGATTTCAGTAGCAGTAGCAAACTTTGTATGAACAATTATTTTGCAGAGTTGAATCAGACCTCAAAACTTTCTTGTGATTCAATCCTCCCTGAAGGAATAGGTGCCGTTGACTGATAAGATTGAAGAGTTAACTGTTTGAAATTTCAGAAGAAAAACACCATATGTTTATTTCAATTTATAGTATGACCCATCAGGAAATAGATGAAGGGGGTAGTTCGTGGTCTAGAATCAATCTCAACTTACAATCTCACTATGTCTATACCCAAGCATGCATGATTATGTAACAACAATTCACTGCAACATATTAATCTACATCAAACTAATAATAAAAAAAGAAAAAACACATTATGTTCTATCATAATCTATTTGAATAGGAAACTAAAATCACAGTGTATATATATATATATTTTGCTTTGTTCCTCCTTTAAATATCTATAAGAACACATTATTTACACGGTCTAATGGCATTGTTTCTGTTCCAGAAATAAGAACCTTTTCAAAACAGCTGTGTTTTTTTTTTCTTTCTTTGGTAGAGGGAAAGTTCAACAAGTGGCATTTCCCAGAAGCTTTGTAGTTTAGTTTCCAATATGGATGTAGTTTAGTTTCCAATATGGACTCCTTCTGACTACAGTTTGTGTGTAAATTTCTAGTCACTTTTGGATCTGGGAAACCTAAGAATCCTTGTATTTGAATGAGAAAATACATCATAAATATGGATTAGCAGAACAGATCTCAATATCAGAATCAAAGATTATATAAGCAGATAATTTCCAGAGATTGATTGTCCCTCAGAAGCCCCTTGGTATTTAAACATAGCCATAGGAGTATCTGCAATTTTACACTGTTCATAGTGAACTATTTGAAGTTCCAGAAGGAAAAACTCTTTGCTAACACATTCAATATTGAAAAGCAGTCTGAATTCACATTGACCACACAGTGTAGTATTCCTTCTTCAAGGTCCTACAACCATGAATTGTATGGTGTGCCCAGAAGCAAGGAATGGATTTGCAGATATACATGTGTTTTTTAAAAAGTGGTCTTTTTTGTCTTTTTCTTTTTCTGTTTTGCTTCAGTTTTTTAAGGTAGATGAAAAAAGTCAGTTTTTTGGATTCTCCAGAAGATTTTTACTTAGTTCACAATATGGCTTGTGGATACAGGCCTTCTTCAAACTACCATTTTCATATAAATTTGTGAATTGCATTTGTATGTGGACAACCTAAGAATCACTGTGTTTCAATGATTAAACAGTGTTGAAGCCAACAGAAACATGTGACACCAGGACAGATTTTACAAGACACACCAAGTTTCATATGTGCAATGATTTTTCAAAATGTAAAAACTCACTGTGATTGCAAAACTCACCTTAGTAGGTTGTACCATTTCCTGATAATATCTGAGTTGTGAGACTTTTGAAGTTTGAGAACAAAAACATTTTTTGCTAGCACCTTCAGCATTGAAAAGCAACCTTAATTAACAGATTTGGCACTGTGATTTGTTCCTCCTTCAAGGACTTAGAAGCACTAGTAGTTTGAACTCACAAAAAAAGTTTTTCACGTGCAGAAATAAATTCCCAAAGCAGCTGTTTTTTTGTTTTGTTTTCATAGTTGGAAATGTCCATTTATGGAAACCAACAAGCAGGGTTTTTACTTAGTTTTCCATGCAGCCTGTGCACACTGTCTTTCTACAATCTACCAATATCATGTAAAACTTAGAGTTATCTTTCAATAAGTCATCCTAGAAATCACCGTGTTTCAATGGAAAAAAGCACACTGGTGAAGCTAGCAAGAACCTGCAGTAACAGAATATTTTTAATAGCAGTACCAAAGTTCATATCTGCTCTTATATACAGAGTTGATTCAAGCCTGAAAATCTCTTTATGATTCAGTGACTCTCCAGAGGATTATGTGCCATTGTCTGCTAATGATGAAGAGTGTATTGTGTGAAGATTCAGAAAGAAAATCATACTGGATATCATATTCTCCTTTGTTTTTAAAGAGAGAAAGGAGCAAGATAGAGAGAAAGAGAAACAAAAGAATCATTTTTATTCCGTTTTCAAGTGGCTTTTCTTGCACCACAACATTCTTGTATGTGTGTATGAGGCTGGGGTTTGATCTCATGTACTTGTGCGTGCCAAGCATGTGCATTAAACCCTGAGTCACCACTCCAGTTTCAGCTCCTCATATTCACCTTTTCAAAGCGAATTTCATTCACTAAGCAAACATTGTTTAGTTCAATGGTTTAAAACATCTTCTATTTTGTAGGGCCCTGAAATAAGTTTCCAATTACAGATACAGGTATGATTTGAAATCAATTCCTTTATCTATAAAGGGAAAGTCAGTTGTGTGAATTTCCCTACAGGATTGAAACTTATTCATCATTATGCCTGTGGAAACTGGCTTTCTTCAAAATACCAGTATCACAAATTTTCTGAGTTACTTTTGGATCTAGGCTGTGAATCAAAGCTTTTCAATGAGAAAGCCTAATGAAGCCAGCAGAAACAGGCAGTATCAAAGCAGATTTCACTAGGAGAACCAAAGTTTATTTGTGCAGATATTTTCAAAATTAATTCTTATCAAATGATCCTTGTGATGTGGCGATTCCTGTAGGAGTATATGCCACTTTTATTCTGTTGTATACTGTACACTGTTTAAAGTTCCAAAAGGATATACCTCTTTGCTAGCACATTTGACATTGAAAAGCAAACTTAATTAACACTGGCAACTCTCTGTTTTCTCCTTATTCCACAGACTAGAATTACTAGCTAGTCTCAGTGACAAGAACCAGTTCTTTGATTTACATAAATGTACACCGTTTCAAAACAACTGTTTCTTGGGGAGTTGTTCATTTGACTGATATAAATTTAAGTTATGGAAAATTCACAGCAATTTTTTCCTAGTTTTACAATATGCATTGTGGAAACTGACTTTCATCACAATTCCTGCTTCAAATAAATTTGAGTCACACTTGGATCTGGGCAACATGACAATCACTGTGTTTCAATATAACACCCTGGTGAAGTCCTCAGAAACTTACAATACCAGAACAGGTATCTTTAGTAGTAACAGAGTTTATTTGTGCACTATAATACAGAGATTTTTTCTTAAAAAAATCAATGTGATTCATTAATACCCATTAGAGTATCTGCAGTGTTTTGATAATGTGTGAAGAGTGAAATGTTAGAAATACCAGAAGGACAGGAATTTTTGCTAGCACTTTCAGCATTTGAAAGCATACTTAATTCACAATGCTCACACTCAGTTGTGTTCTACTTCAACTATCTACAAGCACCAGTTGTTTGGAGTGCCTAGAAACAAGGTTTGAGTTTGCATACATCTGTGACATTTGAACATGCCTGTTCAGTATTGGAGGGAAATGTCAGTTTGGGAACATTTCATCATACTGTTTACAACTTATTTTGCAATGTGATTTGAGGAAACTGGCCTACTTCACACCACAAATTTACAAACATTTCTGAATTACTTTCATTTCACAATGCCCTACAAATACCATATTTCAATAAAAGAAACTGCTGAAGTCACAGAAACAGGCAGTATCTCAACAGATTTCACTAGCAGAAGCAGTGTTTGTATGTGCAGATATTTTCAGAGTTGCTTTGTCCCTCACAGATTCTTCTGATTCAGTGATTCTCATAGTGTATCTTCCATTTTTTGATAATGTGTGTAGAGTGAACTGTTTGCACTTCCAGATGGAAAATCCTTTTTGCTAGTTACATGCAGCATTGAAACATATTTTTAAATCACAGTGACCAAGCTCTGGAGTGTTCCTCCTTTAACTATTTACAAGCAATAGTTCTTTGAAATGCTAGAACAAGTTTTCTATTTCAGGTGCTGTTGCCTTCTAAAAAGCAATTTTTTTCTTCTACTTGTTTACCTCAGTTTTGTGGATTTCCCTGTAGATTTTACTTAGTTCATGAAGTGGCTTATGGGATCTTTCTTTCTTCAAACTTCCATGTAATATTTCTTACATTTTTTACCTAGGCATCCTAGGGATCACTGTGTTTCAATAGGAAAACCCTGGTGAATCCAGGTAGAACATGCAGTAGTAGGAACTTTTCAGCAGCAAAAGCAGTGAACATATATGCACTTATTTTT
>PVKS010053952.1:0-10232 GCA_004027875.1 Aplodontia rufa
TTAGGGGCAAACAAAGTACCTGTTCTGGCATCATAAGAACTGTGGTACCTAGACAGGTCAGGATATGCCTTCCCATTAAGAGAGTGGGACTTTCAGGCATTATTAAAAAGGCATGTGAGAAGAGAAGATTATCCCAAGAACAACTCAGAGGTTGGGAAAAATATCTAGTTATGGGCTTCCCTGATATGCCTCTTACAGTCATGCTATGAGAAGAGAGGAGGCCTGGATTCGAGAGAAGAACAGAAAATGTGGCTCCAGTGTCAAGGAGGAAATTAATTTTCTTACCCTCAACAGTCAAGGTCACCCGAGGCTCCTGCATGGAGATGACAGTCCTGCTAGTTGGAGCCAAAGAAGGATACCCCGATACCCTTCAGTGTTGTTGTTGGACCATTTGATACGAGGGGCTTCTCCCTTAGGGCCTTCGCCTCTGAGGGCAATCCGACCTCCAATGGTCTCCTTCACAGATAGGACAGGGTGTCAGTGGCTTTTGTGGTCTTTGGCGGCAGTCCTTCTTGTAATGTCCCATCTGGCCACAGTAGTAGCAGGCTAAGGTTGGAGCCTTATGATTTCAGGGACCCCGACCTCTGGAATTAGCCTTTTGTAGGGCTGCCACTAGGGCTGCCGTTTCCCTTTTGTTCTTTTTCTCTCTCTTTGGCCTCCTCCTGATCTCGATTATAAAAGACTGAAGTGGTGACTTTTAAGAGACTGTCCAGAGTCTATATAAATGGATGGACACTCTATGTTCATTATCAGAAAGATTAATGTTATTAAAATGTAATTCTTTCGAAATTAATCCTAAGACTCATTGAAATCCTATTAAAATCCCAACTCTAGTTTTCTTTATTTTATAGCAATTGCCATTATAATTCTA
This sequence comes from Aplodontia rufa, assembly GCA_004027875.1. Lineage (NCBI taxonomy): Eukaryota > Metazoa > Chordata > Mammalia > Rodentia > Aplodontiidae > Aplodontia > Aplodontia rufa. The sequence continues at coordinate 872 of PVKS010053952.1, forward strand.
AAATCGTATTTAAAGATTCTTAGAGTGGAATCACTGAACTCATACTTCTTTATTTGAAAACTTACTACAAACCAATTGTATATAATACACAATGTCATTGGTATAAGGTTAGACTTGTAGATCAATGGAACAAGAAACAAGCATGCAAAACTAAACCTTACATTTATTTACCCCTTTTTATCCGATTTTAAAAGGTTTATGAGACAATCAAATGCAAAAAAAAATATTTTTTTCTAACAAATTTTGCTGGATAAAGTGGATATCTACTTGAAAGTTGGACTCCTTTCACACATCACTTACAAAGCTGTTTTAACATGAATCACAGACACAAATGTAAGTGCTAAAACTTCATAGGAAAAAAATATAGAAATTTATTTTCATGGCTGAGGGTTAAACAATGATTTCTAAAATATAAACCCAAAATAACTATGAAGAAAAAGGTAAGCTGAAATTCTTCAAAGTTACTTTTTGGATTCAAATTGCGCTATCAAGAAGTAAAAAGATATCCCCCCAAATTGTGAGGAAATGTTATCATATATTTGATAAGAGTCTACTGTTCAAATAAATAAAAGCATCAAAAAAAATCAGAGGTAAGTGAAAAATAAAAAGTGATAAATTATTTCAATAGGTATTTCTATAAAGAAGTTAATGCTATGTATAATGAAAACTGAAAATTTACCTAATGCCTTAGTCATCAAATCAAATAAAAATGAGATATACTTCACAAATCTTAAATTTATATTCTTAACTAAAATAAGTCACTCTCAAAAGACTAAATACTGTGTATTTAATTCCACTTGTATGGTACGCTGGAAAAACCAAAATTATAGGGATAAGATAAAGATGATAAGGGGCATCAGAGAGAGGTAAGTAAGATAAGTGAAGTCCAGAATTCTTTAGGTAGTGAAATTATTCTGTGAATTACTTTTGAATCTATGATCCTGGTTTCAATTCAATAAACTTTATAACAAAGAACGAATCTGCATATTTAGCAGGTTGGAGGATACAAGAAAGGGAAGCATAGGAAATTGTACAGTGGTGTAATAAATACATAAAATAAAGTGGGGGACTGGCATAAGGAGAGAAAGTGGCTGACTTAAATAATCTAGGAAGATTCTAAGTCTAAAATCCAAAGTACGTGTATATAAGCCCTACACTTTAATTGGTAAAGTTATTACCCAGAGTGATACGGTTTAACAATACAAATCAGGCTTGAGTGTGGAGATGATGCATTGTGTTCTTGTTGCATAGAAGTCTGATAGAACTCAAGAGTTTTTGAATGAAAGGCTCCCCACATATGAGATCAGGACTTGCTATTCTCTTTAGATTTCCTAGAGACTAACGTCAAGGTGAAATTTCAGTCAATAGCCTAATTGTGAATTATATGAGTTTATCACTCAATATGTTCACAAAAGAGCACAAAAACTTGTAAAAGTTTCCTAATACACAGGTGTAGAATTATTCAGAGTAGAAAGAGCACAGAGCAAAAAATATCATGAGAACCATAAAGTATCTGCCTTTACTGTGAATGATCATCAAGTGACTTGGATCCTCATCATTCAAATGATTGTATGTAGGAATAGGATTTAAGAGAAAGTGAGATATACTTTATTACTGAGTAGTTGAATTTGTAATGCATCTTACAGGAAGCACTGTTCATATTCCTACGATTAGGGCAGAAATTCTCAAGACTAGTCTTTTCTGTCTAGAATGCTACCATCCCAGTGCACTGTTCATGTAACTCCTTGAAATTTCTGTGTTTTTCTACATGGCTTTTTTAAAAATCATAGCTTATAAAACTACCTATCCACAGTTAAAATGGATTGAACTATAGTTGTGTTTCAGTCAGTTGAGGATTTTAAACCCTGAACACAGAACACGCTCTCTTGAAGTCAGAAAAATTATTAATTTTCCCCATTACTGACACTTCTCAATCCTTGGCTTCAAAGGTCCGGAAATCAGCGTGACATTAGAGTGGAATCCTGCAGATACACTGCCTGACAGTACCTAAAAGTAGGTGTTTCTAAGATTTGAGAAGCACGGGAACTTTGAAGGAACATTTGCTGATACTCAAAGTAATCTGGAGTACAATGAAAATGAGGACGAGGAGGAGAATCTCCAGGGATTGATGGTGTCTTCCTAAAGCAAGTACACTTGGGTTTGGAAAGATGAATAAGAGAAAGTTACTTTGTTGTATTCCAACATGTCCTTTTACTCTCTAAACTTTTTTTTTTTGCTTCTGCTGTTTTTGTTACCAAATTAGCACTCTTTAATACAAAATCATAATTTGAAATAATTTTAGATTTACAGGGAGTTAAATTTGTTGAAAAGAATTTCATACCCTTTTGAACTTCCTAAATTGTTAACATCTTACATAACTCTAGCAAACATAAGAAAACTGAGATACAGACATTAATACAAAATTTTAACTACACTGTAGGTTTACTGAATTTTTCACCAAAATTATTTTTCTTATCCAGGATGCAAGCCAGGTGTGCCACATTACACTTACTGCTGATTTTATTACTTATTTGTTGTTGCATGAACAAATTGTTACAGTGTAGCATCTCCAAACCACACATATGTGAATCACAGTTTCCCTGTAGTAGGGAAGGGCATTATGCAGATAATATCCAAGGATGAGATTTGCAGTTTGGGCCCAGGTAAGGAAGAATTCCTTTCTAAACTAATAAAATTGCTATTAAGATTCAATTTCCTGCACAAAAATATATTTTGCTTTTAAGTTATTCTGGATCTTTTAGAACTAATACCGATCCATAACAAACCCTTCTTAACATTAGCAGTAACACTAAAAATATACAGTACTTTCCACTTCATTAAGGAAGCCAGTTTATCCTGATACAACTAGATATAGACATTACAAGAATGGAAATTACAGACCAATCTGCATTATGAATATAGAGGAAAGAATCCTCAATGAAGTACTAGTAAAATAAATCCAGATATAATGGACTTATTTACATAATGATTATTCATTATGACCAATTCATGACACATTGCAGAAAGGCAAATTTGGCTCAACAAATCAAAGTAATTATTGTGATATACTATATTAATAGATGAAAACACAAATACCACATGAGCATCTCAAAAAAAGTAAAATAAGCATTTGACTAATCCAATATCCGTTCATGATAAAAATATTTGTCAAATCAGAGATAGAACAGAAATTTCTTCATTTGAATTGACTATCCATAAAACCATATACCATGTTATATTACCATGAATAGCTCAGTCATTTTTCCAAGATTCAAACAAAGACATGGTTATATACTTAACCACAGGCACTTCTATTCAACACTGCACTAGAGGTAGTGGTCAGAGTAATTAGGACAGAAATATAAATGTAAATTTATTCATGTAAGACTAAGAAAGAAGTCAGACCATTGAGCTTTTTAAGTGCCATCATATCATACAGGAAATCCTAAGACTACACTAAATTATGATTAGAAATAAAAGAAAAAAATTAGGAATAAATTAATAAAATAAGTATATGTATGCTGAACTTATAAACATACTGATCCAAATTAATAATGCCCTAAATAAATAGAAAATATTATTTACTCATTAATCTGAAGGACAGATATTTTTAATAAGGTGTTAGGTACCATGCACTACCTATCAAATCAGATTGATAGCTACTTTGCCAAAATTGTCAGATATTTTAAAACTCATAGAAGTACAAAAGATACAGAACAGTCAAAACAATCTTGAAAAAGCAGTTGCCATATTAGACTCGTACTTTCTAATTTCAAAACTTACTGCTAATAATAAGAATCTGTGGTGCAAGTATAAGCATAGACATAAATGAAATGAACAGAATTCAATGTTCAAAAATTAACCATCACAGAGCTGGAGCAGAGGCTCGGTGTTTTCGGTGCTTGCCTCACACGCACGGACATGTAGTTTTCAAGCCCCAGCACCACGTACACAGCAAAGTGTCAGAGCAATGAAAACCAAATGAAAAAGTACATAAAACTGATTATCTTTTTTTTCCTCTCACTGTCCCTCTCTCTCTTTAAAAAACAAATTAACCATTACATTGTGTGACCTAATTTTCAAGATTGCTAAGTCAATTCAATATTGAAATATTTTTCTATAAATATTGCTGAGACAAGAGGATATTCACAAACCAGTTGAACTCCTTTCTCACATCACAGAATGGACTCAACATTGATTATATGCCTAAATATAAGTGCTGCAGAGCCCAAACCCACATAAAAGAGCATAGGAATGCATCTTGTGGCTTTAGGTTAAACAATGGTTTCTAAGATATGACAGTGAAAACACAAGTGACAAAAGAAACATATTATGATTTTTAACATTAAAACCTTCTGTGTATGAAAGTATAACCACAAGAACTCAAAAGACATCCCAGAAAATGGGAGAAGACATTTTCAAGTTGAATGACTGAACAGGGTCAATTATCCTGAATATTCAAAAATATACAACTTAAATATTAAAAGGTCAATATCCCAACTGAAGATGGACAAATTATGTGAAAGACAGTGCTCCAAAGAAGTTTTACTCATATCTGATAAGCACATAAAATATGCTTGGTGACATTCACCTTTAGGGAAATGCAAATAGAAACTACAATAAAAGAATTCTCAAATCTATCTCTACATATTGAAAATAGAAAACAGCAGTTGGACAAGGCAAAAGTGCTCATCAATAATATTTATGTGACATTGTGGAAGAGGTAAAAGCATTGTGATAGTAAAGGTTGGTGGTTACTAGAGATGAGGGAGACAAAAGTTGAAAAGATGAAGTTCAGGGGATATTTTTAGAACTGGAGTTTTTCTGTTACCATAATGGTGGATACATGCGACTGTTTTTCAAATCCTACAAAATGTTATAATATAAAAGCTGAGCTAAATGTATAGAAATTACAAGCATGGTTTAATAGATTGCATAATTTCAGGGGAGGAGGCAGGCAAAATAATGTAACTGTGTAATAATACATGAATTAATCTTATTGAAGGAAGTCTGGAAAAAGGGACTGACCTCAGCAACAAGGAAGTAAATAGATATTCTTAAGTGTAAAGGACAAAAGGTTTGTGCAAAAACTATACTTGAATTGGTAAAGCTGTTTCTCATGGGGTTATGGATTAATTCTGAATTTGTTATACATTGCTTTTAGATAGAATTATTAAGAAAATGGAGACAACTTTCTCACTTTGGGAACAGGCAAGTAATTTGGAATGAGTGGACTGATTCATGTGGTACTACAGTGATTGTGTGATGCTGGAGGTGCTAGTAAGAATTCATGTTTAACATGATACATATGGATACTTGGTGCAAAATTATAGACATAAGTACACATGTGAATTAGCATACCCATATGTGCATGTGTGTGTATATATGTATATACATATATGTATATATATATTACTTTTACAGGTGATAAGTCCTCAAATCAAAAGATAAATTAATAGCAGTTGGTAGACTTGGTGCCCAAATCTTTATTTCTAATACCACTCTCAAAGAAAAGCATGAAAAAATGGTAGATATTTGACTTTGGCAAAGGGTTAATCTGCAGCAACTTACATTGTTAGAAAAATTTAAAAAATCCTAATCAATACAACAACCTACCAAACATACAGCAGTATAAAACAGCAATAATGTTTGAATATCAAAATGATATACGAGGACTGGAACAGTGGCTCAGTGGTTACGATGTTTGTCTGGCATGCAGGAAGATGCAGGTTTGAACCCCAGCACCATGTATACAACAAAGTATCAGCATTGAAAACCACAAGAAAAAAATAATTAAAATTGATTCTTTCTCACTGTCCCTCTCTCTTTTAAAAAAATAATACATGAGCTAAAAGAAAGACCTAAGGGCCCACACTGGAACAATTTTAGCAAGAAAACAAAAACGGTGTTAGTATAAAATAAAGATCCTTGTTTGCATACTGATATAAAAGAGTAAACAAACATATAATATATTGAAAAGATGAATAAATTTCACATACTGAAGAATTCTCAAACAATTTTTTAAAATATTTGTTCTCTGCCCTTAAGAATGTTGAACATGACTTCCAAATTTTTATGTGGTATATAGTGACTTGTTTTCTAGAAGTACAACATGGAAAGTTAGGGAAAGAACAATTTTATAGAAGATAAATCTATCAAAAGCTACCTCATTCTGGTGATCTAATGAACAGCCACAATGATAAATCATGTTGAGTTATGATGTGATAAGAATGGCACTTTCCCTCTGTGGCCTTCCTCCCCATATCCCAGAAGTTAAGTCTAATAATGAGACAAACATCATTGAAATCCCAACGAATGATGATAATGTCATCAAAAGCAAGCTAAGGCTGATAAATTGTCACAGTTAAAGGAGCCTAAGGAAACAGGATGTCTAAATGTGATGTGGTATGCTGAATGGGATCCTGGAACCAAAAAAAAATGGATATTAAGTGAAAAAGTTAAGGAAATCTGAAGGAAGTGAGGGAGTTAATGAATGATCATGTATTTAATTGGTTCTTTGTGACAAATAAGCCAACCTAATACACAAGTTAACAATAAGGGAAACTATGTTGGGTTTACATAAACTCTCAATATTATCTTTGTAACTGTTATGTAAATACAAAACTATTCTAAAACAAAAACCTTTTTATTTTTTTTTTAAAGAATCAGCATTTTTTTTTTTTCATCTGGGTCTTGTTTTTCTGAGAGTTAGTTGTGTACGTGGTGCTCGGGTTTGAACCCAGGTCCCATGCATGCTGGGCAAGCACTGTAACCACTGAGCAACTGCACCAGCTCCTAAAAATCTTTTTAAAAGGCACTGATAGAACAAACAGGACACTGATGTCTCAGAATGCATTTCCCAAATTCTATTTTCTTCTTACCCTCCAAAGTTGACTACTTTGAAGTTTCTATTTATCATTCCCCAATATTAAAATATTTTCTCTATTTGTAAATGATGCTTATTTTCCTATCTTAGAATCAGAAAAAAGTACCATTTAATTTAATCTATATTCTTAGCTTTATCATGAGTAACAATTAGTCAAATGTGTATTGTGATTTTACAAAACACCTGATTCCTAGTTTTCATAAGAGTCAGAGTCATGAATAATAATTGAAGAATGAGAAACTACAGCATATTACACCTGATGTGGCAGGTAGGCCTGAAGATAGCACCCAGTGATCTCCCACCAGCTATACATACACACCCTTGTATTCGAATATACTTCCCATCAGTGTGGCCGGGAACTGAGTTGTGTTGAACCAACAGTGAAGGCATATCACTTAGGGTGATTTGTTACATAGGGCTGTAATTGCTAAACTCCTCTTTCCCTTTATACCTTTGATGAAGCATTTTGCCATGTAGGGGAAGCCCACAAGACAAAGAACTGAAGGTAATCCTTGGTTAATAGCCAGCAAGGAATTGAGGCCCTGGGTTCATTAGCCTTACAAAGTTTGCAATATTACACTTTAACATAACCCAAGTATCTTAAAATAAGATTATTTACCTTCAGGCTTAAGGTAAACCAGGTACATTCTGGCTAGGATGAAATCACTTTTGTCCTATTCATGCATACTTACCATCCTCTTCCTGACCTAAACTGCAGGCATCCAATTGGTCTTATTGCTTGTTTCTTATGAGCATGCTTCTGTTAGTAAGTCCCCTAATAAATTGAGTTCTGTAAGTCTAGATCTTTCTGTCTATCTTTCTCCAGTTTCATAGCAACTTAGGGTCATCCTCATAAAGTAGGATCAGATTGTTCCAGAATGAGCACTATCAATCAAATGGATATAATTGACAACTACAGAGTAGAATACACATTCTCACCAAATAGTCACCAATATGGACCATATAATGGACATAAACAGACTTCAGAAAAGTCACAAAGAATAGAAATCAAACTGTCTAGACTCAGAATGACACAGAATTATAATGGAAATTGATAACCAAAAAGGTAACTGGGGAAAAAAATCCCCCAATATATTTTTATTTAATAGTACACTTCTAATTAATATTTACGTCACAAAAATTTAGAATTATTAAAATAAATTGAAACACAACATCAAAATGTATGGGATGCAAGAATAGAAAAGCTTGATGAAAGTGTATAGTATAGAATGCATTATTAAGAAACAAGATCTAAAATAATCATCTACATTTTCACTTTCGGATCACTGAAAAACAAGAGCATGTTAAATTCAAAGTAAACAGAAAAAGAGGTATAATATTGTAAAAGATTACAAAGCAAAGTAAATTTGAATAAAGATATGTTAAAGTAGTGTTGGTAGTGTAATAGTTTTCTGAGAAGACTTGCAACATTCATGAACAGAAAATGACCATTACAAAGGATTTTCAAAGATAAACTCCAGATAGAAGAGCAAGCAATCCTTAAAACCCACAGAGGAAATCAAATAAAAGAACATGCCATCAAAAGACAACCAAGGGGTTGGGGATTTAGCTCAGTGGCAGAGCGCTTGCCTAGCATGTGCAAGGCCCCAAGTTCAGTCCTCATCCCTGGGGGAAAAAACAAAACAAAACAAAACAACCAAGACAGCACAGAATTCACTAATACAATATTGATGACTATGAACCATAACCACATAACTATCCTAACATTGAATGTCAATGGTCTCAATTCTCCAATCAGAAGGTACTGATTAACAAATTAGATTTAAAAATAAAATCCAATATGCTACTTACAGGAGACCCATCTTACTGCCAAAGACACCCACAGATTGAGGGTGAGAGGAAGAAAGAAATGTACCAGGCTTATAGCCCAAGAAAACAAGCTGGCACTATGAAACTTATATCTGACAAAGTATATTTCAACCAAAATTTAATCAGAAGAGAAAGAGGGCCCGTACATTATAGTAAAAGGAAAAATACATCAGTAAGACATTACCATAGCAAATACCTATGTTCCAAATACCAAAGCTCCCAAGTATGTGGAAAAAATACTCCATGATATAAAACCACTTATGGACCCCAACACAATAATTCTGGGAGAATTTAATACTCCTCTATTATTAATAGACAATAAAGAGATATCCAGCCTAAACAACTCCATAAATCAAATGGACTTTACAGACATCTGTAGAATATTCCACCCCAAATTGGTTGAGTTTACCTTCTTGCAGCACATGGATCCTTCTCCAAAATAGATTATATTCAAGATCACAAAGGAAATCTCTGCAAATATAAAAAAAGTAGATATTATCCCATGTATTCTATCAGATCAAGACATCAAAATCCTAGCAATTCACAACAAGAATTTTTTTTTTTAGGGCTGAGGCCTGAACTTGGGGCCTTGCACATTCTAGGCAAGTGCTCTGCCACTGATCTAAAACCCCAACCCCAAGAATT
>PVKS010053953.1:0-10229 GCA_004027875.1 Aplodontia rufa
CAGAAAGCCTAGGAAGGGGTTAAGGCAGCCACAGGGTTCAGGAAGCTAAAGAGAGAACAAAGAAAGAGAGCAGCTATGGATGGGAACAGTCACTGCAGGTGATCAGATGAGATTACAGCCAAAGCACTTGTTCAGGACACAGAACTATCAAAGCACAGGAACTCACTCTCAGCCAAGGTCAGAGGGACAGCAGTTTCACTGTCAGCTGAGAGCATCATCTTGAGATGGCCTGTGTGATCTTCAGGAGAAACCACACTCTGCTACAGCCCAAGTACAGAGATTCAGAGGCTTGTCATTGTGGCAATTTTCCTGGGCAAGCTGTGCGACAAGTGACCAGGTGATGGGGTCAGGGTGCTGCTGTGTCTAGTCTTGGGGCACCCCTGTTTTTAGGGGTATCGAGTGGGAGATTGCATCATTCGGTGGTCCGGTGTGTTTGATAAGCTCATGAGCCTGGTTTTTCCGATATGAGTTTGATGTACCCCCGCATGCTTGTGCTTCTGATTAATTTGATAAGTTCACAGGTGGTCATTCTTATAAGCATGATTAATTTATCACTCTGTACCTTATGGCTGTGCCAGGCAGATGATGGTTGTTTACTTGTACAAATAAAGTGTGGAATCATTCCACCTTAGCACTTAATCTCAAAATGGAGTAGTTTATGGCAAACTACTGCTTTACGGATTGGACTAACAAGGGTCTAGGCACAGCCTGAAACCTGCTGTATCTGTATATCATGGAGTAACTCAGAGCAGAACTCAGCCGGCTCTCCACGCCCCTCCCCATTAATTCCCTCAGGTGCCCGCATGGTACCCAATTGTGCTCAAAACCCTTTCTTCACACAGATCAGTAGAAGGCTGGGCCAGAGGCCCCAGAGCTACCATGTGAAACAGTTGGGGGACAGTTGGTCCCTTTGTCAGCTAAGCCAACTCACCAACATTTCCCAATTCAGAGGGTTAGTGCTCTAAAATGTAGATGTTCCTCCGTGTGCTTCAATAAACCCACTTACCATTATCAGTGTCATTGGGATATGATATTTTAGATATGGTGGGTTATGCTTTTATCTCAGTGATTTCTACCTTGGATCTCTAGTCGTTTCCCCTGGCCAGTTGTGATTATGTTGAACTACAAAGGGACCGTGATTAGAGCTGCCACTTCTGCAGAGTGACAGCTAGGCGCACTCATGTTTCTGCTGAGGGCAACACATTCTAAACCATTGATTAGCATGTATATTCCTTTCTCATTTTACCATCTCTGAACTCTCAAAGAGAGCTCAGTTGAGATTGTCAGGGTCAATTTTTGCCTATCCTTCACCCAGTACCAGGGTTGAACACTATACTTTTTTTTCCTGTCCTGTTCTGTAGGATGGATACCCTTGGGTTGGTACCCTACTCTGTTGGCTGTCTCTCATGACAATTTCCATCTGGGGTACTTTTTATTTCTTTTTTTAAAATTTTTTATTAAGAAGTTGAGTTATTGTACAATTGTAAATGCATGTAAAAGCAGCAATGTGATATGCATTTGTTCCTAAACCAGAAGGTATTTTTTAATTTAGAAATGATACATCAAATAATGGGCATCTTATGATTGACACCTCTGAGGCTTGATGAAAGATGGTAGCTTCCCTTTATAGAGGGCTTCCTGTAAGTGGGGCACTTTGCACATCAGAGCTTCCAAAATCAAGTTCCCTAGGAATAGCTCAGAGTCTGGGGTTTCATGCACGTAGTTTGTTGGTGAGTCCTCCCAGGACCCGAAGTTATAGGGTGGGGAAGGCAGCAGAATTGGCCACAGGGGGAAACTTAACTACAATATAGTAATGAAAAAGATCTTGTTGATCCTGAAAAGGCACAGGGATTCGGGAGCTAGGGTGATCCTTCAGAATTGTCCCTGGCTGGGGCAAGTGGAAAGCAAACATTTATCCTCCCACATCTACCATTCAGTGGATGCAAGCCCCCTCCTCCAACACTTAAGAAGGTTTGCAATGCTGGGTGGAGTCTCTCTTTAATCAAGGGTAAGCTGGAGGGAAATCTCAGATGGACATGGCCAACTGTCATCACTCATGGCAGCTGGGAGAGGAAAGGTCTTCCATTCTGAAGGGGGAAATCAGAGTAACACACAACAGCACCCACTACAGCAGATGGTCTCACTTCCTCTTCTCCCTGTGGATATGTGCTACCTTTGTCAATCCCCACTATAAGGACAAGGCGGGTGAAGCTTGAAGACACGGAGGAGCTCACTTATCTCAAAGCCAATGTCGAGAACAAATCCAATCCTGATAGCAAGACCCAGCTCCTATCCTCAGAGCCTCGTGGCCACTGAATGACCCCAGGGGACACAAGTGCTGCACTTTAGCATCTGGATTTATGTTCTTTCTCAGGTAAGAAAGCAATAGCTCATAATAATATCACCAGCAGACAAACCAGGGAGCCTGCCCTGATCCCAGCTGTCTGGTTGGAGTCTGTTGCCTGCCCACGTAAGAAATAACGAAACTAGCCAGGGTGCTTGGTGGTGCAAGCCTAAAATCCCAGCAGCTTGGGAGGCTGAGATGGGAGGATCTCAGGTTCAAACCAGTCTCAGCAACTTAGAGAGACCGTGTCTCAAAAATAAAAAATAAAATGGGTTGGGAATGAGGCTCAGTTGTTAAGCCCCCTTGAGTTCAATCCCTGGTACCAAAAACCAGCCAACCAAAACAACAACAACAATCAAACAAACTGAAAGGAAATAGGAATTTTAAACCGTTTGATCGAACTGGGAAGTTCCAAGTTTATTTTTCTTTTGTGAGCAGGTAGCCAAGTCTGGCCAGCTAGGATCCTGGCAGGTTCCTTGGCTTCACTGCCAGTAACAGTAAAACTTTCTCTTGTAGAATGAAAACACCAGTAAGAAAATGTTTTGTAAAATAATCACAAAGGGGAGAGTGAGGACTTAAACTATTGTGGTGTAGTGCTGCTGGGTGGAGCAGCACTGTTTTAATATGCTTGGAGATTTGTCCACAATCTATACTTGTGAGACAGTGTAGGAGAGATAGTAGAACAGCTAGGTAGTCAGGACGATGGGCCCCATTCAACCACACCTAGAAGCTGGCCAGTAGAGAGCCATTAATGGGCAGGCTCAGGGCCTTCAGGTGCAAAAGACCACGAGGCTCATCTGTGGGAGCAACTCCTTTGTCCCAGAGAGGGGGAAACTAAGAAGTGGGGGTGGACACAGACAGGAACCAGGAAAGAGTTGTACCTGTTTTGCATAGATTTTGACCAGTGACTTTGGTGCTTGGTTTCAATGCCTGTTTTACATGGAGTTTAACCAATGAAGTTGGTGCTTTTCTCAATGCCTGCTTTACCTGAATCTTAACCAAGGCTCTCTCCCAAAACCAATAAAACCCAGCCTAACACAAAGAAGATGGTGTCCTGCTTCCAGGTACCCCTCCACCTTGCAGAGCCTCTGTCTCCTTCCTTAAATAAATCCTACTCCTTTTACTCTTCCCTTCCATGGTTGTCTGCAAGAACCCAGAAGATCAGCGCCAAATTCCTGGGGTAAATTTCCACAGCAAGAGCTGCAACGCAGCTCAACAGTAGTAGGGAAATCCCAGCTCTTAGCTGGGGAGCTGCTAACACTATTTGGGCTGCGGAGACGTGCAGCCAGCCCAAATACCCAGTTTTAACCGGGAATAGCTGCAAACACTGAAAGTGGGCTACTTTGGCTTCTGGAATCTGTAGTTGGCCCAGACTCCATTTGCCAGCGGGAGCAGAGAATCCAGCCTCGTCTCAAAAACCCCGCATCACTTGTACTTTGTGATTTGCCAAAATACGCATAGAAATTGGTCGAGGAAACAGGCTTAAATCCTGCTTCAGAAGTGGGAATATTGAGATCTGGGGACCAGGGCACAGATGTGTCCCACTCATGACTGTGCTCCTCACACATGTCCCAGGAAGCTCTGTAGCAGAAATTCAGGTCCCTGCTGCTGTTTCCCCTTATCTTGGAGGTGAGCAGAGCAGATGCTGGTTAGGTGAAGGAATCCCTTCTGTCTCCTTGCGCTCTTGAAGAATAAAACATTGTAAGTCTTAAAATTGCTTATGGGAAGCAAGAAGCAAAACCTTTCATAAAATTTCTGAAATGTCTAGGGCTTAATTAGTTATTCAAAAGGCATTGTATTTGAAGGAAGGAAAACAATCAACAGTGCATCTGCTGGAGAGCCGTAAAAGGCAGCTGTTTAGTTGAATAGAAACTTCTTTTGCTTGCTTATCTAGGAATTTCACTTTCTCAGCTGCTTTGCAAGCCAGCAACTTCAAAAACCCATCTGTGTTATTGTTGAGTTGATAACAGTGGGGGACATTCCTGTTTGCGGACAAAAGCCACCCAGGAGAAAAGAAACCAGTTGGCTTTTTCCATTTTCTGATTCGCAAACAGGGAAAACATTTTCATTTTTAAAAAAATCTATTTTTTCCCTCAAGCTGGAAACTTACTGAGTGCTTACTAGGTAACTGGCTTAATAGTGCTAGGTCTTTTATACAAGTTCTGTGGGGTGGGCATGGTGGGTTGCCACTCATTCTTTCTTTCTTTTTTTTTTTTATTAAGGAGTTGAGTTGTTGTACAAACATAAATACATATAAAGTAACAATATGATATGTATTTGATCCTAATCCGGAGTCACCCCCACATCACCCACACCCCAGTCTCTCTTTGTTTTTATTTTTCCAATGAAACGATATAATATATTTATATTCTGAAAATTAGATTTACCCCCTAGAGTCCCCCCTAATTACCCACCCTTATCACTCCCTTCTTCCCAGTACATCTCTATGAATGCCTTAGATTATATGTCACTACACCTTTTCAGGGTTTAATATATGAGAGTTGACCACCTTTCACAATGGTCAGGGTCTAGCTCCAGCCTCCACAGATGAGTGAACATTCAACCCTTCGTTCTCTGGGTTAAGCTGACTTCACTCAGCATGATTTCTTCCAATGCCATCCATTTACCTTCAAAGGCTGCAATATCATTGTTTCTAATTGCTGAGTAAAACTCCATGATCTATATATATCACAGTTTTTGGATCCATTCATCCAGTGAGGGGCATCTGCAGCCCAGTCTCTTGATTCTTCTATATTTCCCCATAACAGCTACAAATGTTCATATATATATATACATCTATATATGATTCACAATCATGTATAGATACATATATATGCACATATATGTATATATATATATATGATTGTGAATTTTTAAGAATTAAATCATTTCATTGCATAGGTATTATTTGGCTTCTGGGGTGGTAAAGACTATGTGACATTATTGATTGTCTCCCTAGATCTCTCCCTATCTTCCCTCCCTCTCCCAATCCTCTGCCTTCCGCCCCCCACATATCTATAATTGCCCTAGATTAAGTGTTGCTATGCAACACTTTGGTAGGTCTAGTACATGAGCTTGACCATTCACCCAGTCTGGGTTTTGTTTTGGCCTCCACAAATGAAGGAAAACATTTGACCCTTGAGTCTCTGGGTTTGGCTAATTTGGCTCAAAATAATTTCTTCCATTGCTATTCATTTACCTTCAAAGGCCATGAAATCATTGTTTCTAATAGCTGAGTAGAACTTCATTGTGTGTGTGTGTGTGTGTGTGTGTGTATGTATATATGTGTGTGTATATATATATACACACAGCTTTTGGATCCATTCATCCAGCGAGGGGCATCTGGGTTGATTCCATGATTTAGCTATTGTAAATTGAACTGCTATGAACATAGATTTTGCTGTGTCACTATAATGTGCTGACTCTAGCTCTCCTGGGAAAAATACCCAGAAGAGGGATAGCTGGGTTGTAAGGTTGATCTATCCTTAATTTTTTGAGGATTCTCCATACTGCTTTTCAGAGCAGCTGTACCAGTCTGCAGTTCTACCAACAATGTGCTAGCATTCCTATCTCCCCACAACCCCTCCAGCATCTGTTATTATTTATATTCTTCATCTTTGCCAATCTGACTGGAGTGAGGTGAAATCTTAATGTAGTTTTGATTTCCATTTCTCAGATCACTAGTGATTTAGAACACTTTCTCATGTATTCATTGGGTTGCTTGAGTGCCTCTGTTGGGAAGTCTCTGTTTAGCTCTATAGCCCATTTATTGATTGGATTGTTTGTTTTTTGGATATTAAGTTTTTGGAGTTCTTTGTGAATTTTGGATGTTAGTCCCCTGTGAGTGGAATCACAGCCATGATCATCTCCCATTTTGTAAGTTCTCTCTTCACAGTTTTGATCACTTCCTTGGCTGAGCAAAAGCTTTTTAATTTAATGGAATCCCAGTCATTAATTTTTCACTTTGGGAGTCTTGTTGAGAAAGTTGCTGCTAACTCTATATGCTGGTGTGTGGCTCCTAATTTTTCATTGCTTCCTAATTGTATGGTCTCTGGTTTAATTCCTTGTTCCTTGATCCATTTGGATTTGATTTTTGTGATTGGCACTCATTCTAAAAACAGAGTCCCTTTGAAATTAAAAGCCTTGAAATGTTTTCTCCCCAATTTCCTGGATGCTATTTTCTCCATCTCAGAGGCAGTGGGGAAACTCTCCCCAAAGCCCAGGCTGTTCCTACAATGGTTGAAAACCAGGAGTTGTGACATATCCTCTGGCTAGCACTGCCATGTGTATTTCCTGGCTTCTGTTTCTGTGCCTTGTGACCACTTCTATGAGACCAGTAGAGAATTTAACTGCTGCTTCTCAGTTTGGGCCGAAACTACAAGTAAATTCATTTTTCCTTTTCATCTTCTTTGGTTATTTGTTATCTCAGGCAGGTCTCTGACTTGGCTGAAGGTAATAACAATTCTCCCCTCCTAGTTTGCTTTTCTGAACCATAGCGTTTTGGGGCAAAAAAAAAAAAAAAAAGAAAAAAGAAATCATATTCTTGGGTTCTTTTGCAGCAAGGATTCAAGATGAGATGCCAGGTCAGTGATAACTTGAACATATAGGTGATTTGGCAGGTGAAAGCCTTGCTGTGTCTATCACTGCTGCTGGTGAGCAGCCTGGACTTTTTCTGGCAGATGTCCCTGCAGGGGATGTGGATCTTGTACTTTGCTGGTGTGGTTCTGAAACTGCCAGTTCTTAGTGGGATTTCTTGGTGCTCTTTGGCAAGGGATTTTGTCCCTGGACCCACAGTGACAGTGGCTTCCTTATTGAATCTTTGTTAAGTTGTATGATAATGGATCTCTGTCACCAGGCAGCTTCCTGATTCCTAGATGCCTGACTGTGGCAGAGGTGGCCGTGCTCTTGGTAGGTCATTCTGTGGAGTTACTTCTGAAGACTAGAGCCCACTCCTCCAGCTTTTTTGATGATTTTGTAAGCACAGAATCTCCCCGTTAATAACATGTGTTTTAAGATTGATGCATTTTAGACTCAAAAATACAGTAGCTTCCTTTTATTGGGTGCTTCCTATTAATGAAGCACTTTGCCTATCCGTGTTAGGCCAGGTTCCCTGGGAAATACTCTTACTTACAAGAGTGAGGGTGGGCCAGTCCTGTGGTGCATGCCTGTATCCGGGAGGGTGAGGCAGGAGGATCACAAGTTCAAAGCCAGCCTCAGCAACTTAGCGAGACCCTGTCTGAAAATAAAAAAATAAAAATGGCTGGGAATGAGGCTCAGTGGTTAAGGAACCCTGGGTTTAATCCCTGCTATCAAAAAAAAAAAAAAAAAAAAAAAAAAAGCGAAGGTGGTTTCTTCCAGCAGCCTAAGAGTGACCGATGCCTGGCTGTACCTGACTTTTGCAACACAGGAGGCAGACATCTCCAGCCCTAGTGTCATAACTGAAGAAATTGAACTGAAGAGCACAAATGTGACTTGTCCTAAATCACTGGCTTGACAGTGGCAAGGAAAACAGGTTGCAAACCCAGGTGTTTTCCCTCCCTACTCTGCATCTGTCCCTGAAATCTTTGCATGAACTATATGGTCACCTAGATATTTGTTCATCCTGTTTCCTGGTACAATGTATTTGTGAGGGGAAAAAGAAGAAGGTAAATCTATCTTCCAAATCACTTCACTTTTCGGTTTCATCTGAGGGGTATCTTTGTAAATGACTGCTATGGTTGGACGCAGTAAACCCAGCAACTCTGGAGGCTGAGGCCGGTGGCTCTCAAGCTGGAGGTCAGCCTCCTATCACTAAATAAATAATAAAAAAGGGCAGGGGGATATAGCTCAGTGGTAGAGCACCCCAACTTCAGTCCCTGGCTCTGCAAAATAAATATATAATTTTTTTAAAGCCTGCTACGGGGCTGGAGTGACGGCTCAGTGGGTATGGCACTTGCCTGGCGTGTGCAAGTACGCGAGTTCAAACCCCAGCACCACATACGCAACGAAGTCTCAGAGCAATGAAAGCCACATGGAAAACTAAATAAAATCAATTCTCTCTCTCTCTCTCTCTCTCTCTCTCTCCCCTTTCTCACTGTCCCTTTCTCTTAAAAAAGAAAAAAACAAAAGAAAGAAAGAAAGAAAAAAGCCTCCTATGGTTTGGATACGGTTTGTCCCCGAAGGTTCATGTGCTGGAAGCTTGGTTCCCAATGTAGCCGTGTGGAGTGGAACCTTTAATAGGTGGGGTGTAGTGAAAGGTAACTAGGCATGGGGGCTCCACCTTCGTGGGTGGGTTAATGCTGATCTCCTAGGAGTGAGTGAGAAAGGCTCGTTATGAAACAAGTTCAGGGTTCTTGCTTTGCTGTCTTGTACGTGTGACCCTTTTACATGTGCCCAGTCCCCTTTGCACTTTTCTGCCGGGCTGTGATGTAGCCGGGAGATTCTATCAGCACAGCTGTGCCATGTTGCTTAGATTTTCCAGTCATCAGCATCATGAGCTAAATAAACTTCTTCACTCTGCAAAGTACCCTCAGCCTCTGATATTTTGTTATAGCAACAGAATGGAATAAGAAAACACTTTTTTTTTTTTTGCTTTTAGCAAATGGACCTCTTGACTTTTCTGGAAATTATGGTATTTATTTTCTCCTGAATTGAAATATTTCCTGTTTTTCCTTTGAACTAAATGATACGCATTCCTCCAGTCTATGAGCAGACTGGCCTGGTTTCTCCAACTCTCTTCACTGAACCCTGACCTCCAGCATCTCATTAAACACGGATTGGGTTTTTCTGTTTGTAGCTTTTCCCCCAGATTGGAAGCTTCTAGAGTTTGGATCTGGCATGTCCCCCAAAGGCCTGTGTGTTAAAGGCTCGGTCCCCAGCCTGTAGCACTACTGGGAGGTGGCAGAACTTTTGACATTATTAGCAGGGGTGTGCCCTGGAAGGGGGCATAGGCTCCTTCCTGTTTCTCTCGTTTTGCTCCCCAGCCACCCCAGTGATGAACAGATGTCCTCTGCATGTGTTCCCACCATGATGTTCTGTGCTGCCACACACCTGAAGCAAGAGGGCCCAGGAGCCAACAACTGGAACCTCTGAAACCGTGAGGCAAGGTAAACCTTTTCTCCTTTTAAGTTGATTATTTCAGGTATTTTGTTGCAGTGACGGGAAGCTAACTCTTATGCCCTTTGAGTCAAGGAATCAGGACATTAATAATAACATTAACAGCACCATTATAGGACACCTATTGCACATCACACACGTCATGTGTGTTATTTCTATTCATCACATCAGCACTGCATGGCACATGTCATCTTGTTCTCTTTGTCCCATGGGACTTTTAATCTTTCTGAAATCTGTCTCTCACACTTGAACAGGTTTTGGTCATCTGCCAACTTTGTCATCACATCTCCCTCCTGCCGCCCTGCAGACTTGCATGCTCCCTATCTTTCTCCTGCCCTCACTTTTCCCTCTTATTCCCAGCACATGCCCTCCACAGACGCTGGCGGTCCTGCTTTGGTCCTGTTCTAGGTGTCTCCTCCTGCGCCCGGCTCTTCCTGGCAGCAGTGCTGTCCTCCGGGCACCGCGCTACCCATCCTCCCTCTTGCTGTGTGCACCCCTCCTCACCCCTCCTCCTGTTCTGGGACGTTCTGCTGCTCCCAGGTTTGCACACAAACACCTTTGCTGTGAGCTTCCTCCCACGTGGCTTCCGGAAACCCCGTGAGCGCTGCTTCTCCAGACAAGAGACCTCTGGAGTCATGATCTCCACTGGGCAGTTCTGACTCTGCCAACCAAACCAGATGCATCCCTCGTCCCTCTCCTGACTGTGCCCAGGGAGGCCGGATCCTTCCTGCTCAGTCTGTGGCCTGGACTGAAGGTCTGGCTGCTCAGGGGCCCTGGGGGGAAGGGGAGG